>JAADXH010001045.1:0-14124 GCA_023337595.1 Globisporangium camurandrum | reverse complement strand
GTGTACGACGGCGAGTGGCTCAACGGCAAGCGTCATGGCCAGGGCACACTCACGTTTGCTGCACGTAGTGGCTACAGCAGTAGCGCCAGTGGTAGCACTGGTGGATCGTACGTCGGTGGTTTTGCCGAGAACCTGTTCGACAGCTTTGGCGTATTGAGCGTCGCGCAGTCGCAGTAGTCGTCGTTCATTTTTGCTGGCGCCAGCGATTGTGCACAGGACGACTGTAACTGCGCGGCAAGTGGAGTGACCACATCGTCGCTCATAAAGTCCCAGTCGTCGCTGTCTTCGTCGTCGTCGTCACTGATGTCATCATAGTGTGTACTCGCACCCCTCACGTAGTAGCAGCATAGGACGCACGCAAGCACGAGCAAGAGCACTACGCGAACGCCACTGCTGTGATGCGCCATCAAAAATCGAGAGTGGCAAGTTTGACGCGCATTTGCCCTTGATGTGCTGACCGTCCAAGTAAATTTGATTGTCCTATGTTCCTAATGTCCTAATTGAGCAAATTTCCAATGTGGACATGTTGTCAATTGGAAAACCGTTTATGTATGTTCTAGACGAAAAATATCCATTCTCCAAACGAAACCAAGTCGACAGACACTTGACATGCGTGGTGGTGGGGGTGACGACCAATTCGCGCACGACGCTGCGGAGAAGCCGCCGCGCTATAATTCAAACAGCGCGTCCACTGCACCACGCAACTCTGCTTTTGCCAGCAGTGCACCGTCGCCTGCGCCTCCGGTCGCCCAGTCGATACACGACTCGAGGTACACAGGCGCACCAATGAGGTTCGCAGCATCACCACCACCGCGTCAGGCGCCATACCCATCGTTCTATGATCCACAGCAGCAACACCAGCAGCGAGAGCCGCGTGGATACCAGCAACAACAGCAACACTCATCAGGAGGCGACCGTTTCCCTGCCAGCAACGACCACGGACCATCGTCGCATCCGCAGATGCAGCAGCAGCAAAGTTTCCAGTACTACGCACCCGGGCAATTCGCGCCGCACCGGGAACAGCAACAACAGCAACAATACCACCAAGAGCAGCCACTTTTACCACAATACGCACCGCAAGCGGCCGGGTGTCGCCTGTACCCGCCATTGCCGGTCGACGCACAGTCGTTCCGCCGCGTTAGTTGCCCGCCGCGCATCAAGAAGCGCCACGCACTGCTGCAGCTCTTGCGTCTTATTGGATTCCACATCCTCAACGCAGTACTCGGCTTTGCTGCGTTCTCGCTCCTCGGCTCGGGCGTGAGCTCGTCAGTGTCGTTGTTGCCGCTCTGCTGCTTTGGGATCATCGTGTTCCGTGTCGTGCTCTACGGCGTCCACGTCGTCGCAGGACTCGACGTGCTGCTCGTCAACTATATCGCGTCACCGCTCGATCGCGTGTACCTTGACGTCCCAGTCACGCCGAACGTTGCGGGCCTCGTGCTCGCGCCAAGTCTTGCAGCGTTCTCGCCACTGTCGCTGATGGCGCTGCTCTATTATATGTCGATCAAGTTTGGCGTCGCGGTGCTGAGCGCCGCAAGCGCAGTGTTGAGCGTCGCGCCGTTTGCACTACTTGTGTTTGTACTGTGTGGCGGCCAGCACGTCAAGATCACGGTCGGAGACATGCGGATTGCGTACGAGGACGACCACGTTGCATTTATCGTTGCGGCCGTGTGTTGCACCGTAATTGGCTGGGCCGCCATGATGCTGGTCGCGAAACTGTCGATTGCTACGACCAAGTTCTTCTGCTGTGAGTCGTTCTCGACGTATGCTGGGCCAATGGCGCCGGCGATCGGTTACCAGAACCAGCAGCAGCAGGGATACGCGAACAGAGCGATGGTGAGTTACGGCACAGCGTAACTTTACGTACAGCAGTGATCAATAAAGCGATTTCGAGTTTGAGACGGATGTGCAATCACAATATTTGTCCGTTCATAAAATTGAGCTTTGAATTGTTTCTTGAAAGAAAATGTGAAAATGTTTCGAAAACTTAGCTAAACTCTACAAGCATTCCTAATCACGAATGCATGCGGTTTTTTGGTACCTAACCTATCAAAGCTCGCTCAAAGCATAGTTCGATCAAGATTTTACTTGTATCACGACCGAATCAGTCGTTTTATTCTTACCTAAGACAACAAACATCTTGATCACAGTATGAAAACGGACACACTTGATAGGTTATGGTATCGATGTTGCTACATGCACAGATTTTTTTAGCAAAGCATTCCTAATCACGAATGCATGCGATTTCCAGACGCGCTGTTTGGCACCACATGCCAATCACTTTCAAATTCAACGGTTCCTGCACGGGCCACTACCCTCGTCCGAACGACGCCAAGCACTGCAGACAAGCGCACGATGTACTCCGCAGCGTCGCAGCAACAACAACAACAACAACAGCCGAGCACTGCCACGCGCCAGGACAGTGCGCGCAACGCTTCAGGAGCCAGCAACAGCAACCACAACTACCAGACGCACGCGACGACAGCACCACGCCATGAAAAACAACCGAGTGGTTTCAACGATGCGCAGTATCCGTCGCTTGCAGCCTCACAGCAGCAGCAGATGTATTCGTCCGCACCAGCGTTCGACGGCAACGGCATGCCAATCGCTCAAGCGCTGCCAGTGTACTACAACACGAACAACAACCGCACTGACCATGTGCAGCAACAACCGTACCCGCAACAGCAGTATAGCTACGCGAGCCAGTCATCGGCGCCACTCTACCCACAATTGCCACCCATGCAAACCCAGCAGCGGCCGCCGCAGCAGCAAGGGTACCTCTCGCCCGCACGCAGTGGCGACTACCGCCGCCATGGCTACATTGGCACGACGCTCAAGCTCATGATCTTCCACGCCCTGAATGCGCTGCTCGGTATCACAGCGTTCGTGCTCGTGTTTGTCGGTACAAACATCGCAATTGGCCTATTGCCGCTCTGCTGCATCGGTCTTGCGATCTTCCGCGTCGTGCTCTTCGCTGTCGCGAAGCTCGCGAAGCTCGACGTGAAGCTGTACAACTACATCTCGCCCACGAGTGAGCACGTGTACGTCGACATTCCACAGAACGACGCGCGGTTCTTCGGTTACATCGCAGGCGAGCGACTGTCACCACAGCTCACGGCGTTTTCGCCGCTTGCGATCACTGCAGGGCTGTACTTTTGTACGATCAAGTTTGCGGTCGGCATACTCAGCTGTATCGTCGTGTCGATCGCTGGCGCGTTGCTCGCAGCGCTCGGTGCGGTCGTCTCGGGCACGAATTTTATGGACAACGATGGCACGAACCAGTCGCCTGCGTTTATGTTTGGCGACCGACGCGTGAGCGCGAGTGAGAACGCAGCTGAGTTTGCACTCGTGTGGGTCTGTGTGCTTGTCATCAGCATCGCGTTGATGCACGTCGTGGCGCGCATCTCGCGTGCGTCGACGCGGTTCTTTTGCTGCGAGAAGTTCTCGACGTACCGGTACATCTGTGGCGCGCAGCAGGAGCACGCACAGCTGCCAGTGAGCATCACGTACGGCTCGTACTAGGTTGGGGACGTTAGCGGATTGTGTCGACGACAGTTAGGCGACGTGTACATATTGGAGGAACGCGATGACGTTATGAATGATGCTATCCTGTAGGTTTCTTTTATTTATTCTCGTTTACCGTCATTCCTAACTATGATCTATATATATATCATTTCAAATAAATCATGTTGCGTTGGATACAAGAAACGCAGTTGCTTCATGTCGTTCTCACTTTGGCCAAACAAGTTGGCTTCGCTCCACACATTTTTGACTACGCACGCTGCCACGCACGTTGCCACGCACTTCTCTTCTCACGCGCAAGCAACGATGAAGCCTGGTGAGACGCCGTCGAACGCGCTGTACCCGTCACTGGGTGCACCAAGCGCGCCGTCGCTGCCGTACCCATCGGCGCAAGCGCACTCACCACAGCATGCACACGCGCACGAACAAGATCATGAGAAGGTGCCACTAGCTCGCCCAGTGTTTAGCGACTCGGCGTACATCGGTCCGACTGCTGGCGCAGAGCGCAAACCGAGCTTCTTGCGCACGACGCTTAAGCTGCTCGTGTTCCACGCGCTGAACGCCAGTCTCGGGTCGCTCGGGTTTGTCATTGCGGTCGTCGGCACGTTGCTGTCGGTCGGGCTCTTGCCGCTCTGCTGCCTCGGCGTCCTCGTGTTCCGCGTCGTGCTCATGCTCGTGGGGTTCCTCGCAGAGCTCGACGTTGGGCTATACAACTTTATCTCGCCGCCAGAAGAGCACGTGTACGTGAGCATCCCCCGCCGCGCGGCGGCGCTCGGGATCTCGGGCGAGCGGTTGTCGTCCAAGTTGACCAACTTTTCGCCCCAGGCGCTATTGGCGACATTGTATTTCGCAACGATCAAGTTTGTGTTGTCGAATTTGAGTGCGATTGCGCTGTCGTTCTCCGTGTCGTTTCCACTGAACGCCCTCGTTGAAGGCGAGTTACCAGATGGCTTTGGCGGGTTCTTTGGGTTTTTGGCGTTTGCGTTTTTGTCAGCACTGTTTCTGCTCTTGGGTGTGAGCTTCATGCACGGTCTTGCGAGTCTGTCGCGCCGCGCGACGCGGTACTTTTGCTGTGAGAAGTTCTCGACGTACCGCTACGTCCACACGGAGCACGCGACGACGTACGGCGCATTCAGCAATGCGTGAGCAGAGAGTTCTTGTTGGCATGGCACCTGGCGTCCAGTTGCATGTTGCAGGTTGGAAAGAGTTGATTGTGAAATGGATTGTTGCCGTCAAAAGTGTTGTTGCTGCTCACAATTTTTTGGTTTGCATTGTTGTTGGATACTGCATATATTATAGGTAGTTGCATTGCGATTGATGATATGATGAAGTTGTTGGAAACATAAATTCTTGTTGTTGCTGTTGTTATTGCAGCAAGAGAGCCAGTTCACTGATGCTTCGATCGCACCAGGTTACTTTTGCTATCGTGCTTGCTTACTCTTTGCTTTGACACCTACACTTATACACTCATGACACGTCGACACTGACTTGCTCACGAACTCACTCTCACGCACATGCGCGCTGCGGCAGGCTCACGGAAGCTCGGCCGACGCGCCACGACACTCACACATGTACACACGCAAACTGGCTCTCTCTCGATGTATCCCACAGGCTATTTACATCAAACGACCAAAGTCCTGCGTCCAGTAGATCTTGTAGTTGCCGCAGTTGCTGTTCGTGGCCTTGGCAAAGCCGACGTTCTTGATGTCGGTCGACAGCAGGTTCTCACGGTGCCCCTGCGAGTTCCACCACGACGTCATGACGTCCTGGACAGTCTGCTGGCCGGCAGCGACGTTCTCACGGACGCTGCCCCATTCGTAGCCGGCTGCCGAGACGCGGTCGCCCAAGTCGGCGCCGTTTCCGCCGTCGTGCGTCATGTGACACCGGTCCGCTTGCGACTGTGTGTGGCTCATCGCAGCGTTCGCAAGCCGAGCGTCAATCGTGAGTGGCGCGATGCCGTTGTTTTGCCGATACGCGTTGATGCTGTTGACCATCGCTTGCGTGTCGACGACACTGAGGCCGTTGTTCGTGTTGCCACCGCCTTGCTGCTGGCCGTTGTCGCCAAAGCGGCCGATGACGTACCCGCAGTTGATGCCCCACGCCTGCGATGTCTTGGGGGTCCCGCTGCCGCCCTTGAACCAGCACGTGCCGCCGTTGTGGTTGTTCCAGCTCCAGTGCGAGCACGCGCCGTTGTCGGCGCAGACGTCGCCGCAGACAGCCGGGATCGCTTGCATTGAGAACAGGTCGCTGCCGTAAAAGTCGCAGTTGTTCTCCCACATGACGCGGTTGCCGGAGCCATACTGGAATGCGGACGCAGTGTGCGCGGCGGTTGCAGCGAGTGCCGAGACGAGGACGAGAACGGTTGATGTCTGCATGATGATGGTGCTATGTGTGTGTTGTGTGGCTTGAGACGATGTAGGCAATTGGAAAAGTGAGCTCCTACCAGCACTGCCAGCAGCATCGCCGTTCACCGCCAAGCGCAGGTCGTCCGTCCACCCTTTGAGTGCACACAATGTGACGAGAGCGCCGGTGTGTCAATTCCATCTGCGCACCAGTGGCTTCAAGCTTCCGCGCGTTCGCGATGGCATATAAAAGTCGAGATATTGGCGACTCCACCTGGAGCAACAGCTGGTGTCGCGTAAAGGTCGTGAGCATAGAGGTAATCGATACAAACTGCAAGTTTAAACTGACTAGCACGAAAGGAGCCAGCATATCATTTGGGTGGCGAGTTGACACGGCAAAACCGAAACGATAACGAGTCAATTCAATACTGTGCAGTAATAAGTCGGTTTGGCTTGTAAAAGTGGTGTGCTCATGCGCATGCCCACTTCTCCATACGAGGATAGAGGAAGTTGGTATCTCCATGACCAACCCCCTACATCAACCTGCTCTCACACACAGCTGACAAGCATATCGACCGACTCGACATCGCGGCTTCTTAACATGTGATTGATGTCATCCGCAAAGCATTGGTGGCGGTTCATCGTAGTTGCGCAAGGCTCGCGCAATATGCTATGCAGTACAGTATACTGCAGTGCTATAACGATCGAGAAGTAACTCCAGCTGGCTTTGCGGACACGCTCACGATGAGCAACGCGCGACACAAGTCAACAAGTTGTGCGCTCATGTCGCGATTGATTGATTGTTGTTAGCGATGTCAACAAACGAGCGCGTCCTGGTCGAGGTCGTTGTGTTGAGCTGTCGGTGCTTGCTTTGCATTATCACCCGCATGATCATTGCGCTCCTGGTTGTCTGGTTGTCACGCAGTGTGTACAGTAAAGCATGCAAGGAAAACGCTAACGACAAATGAGATACAGTACTTGTGCACGATGTATTCAGTATCGTCACGCTACGATCGCAAGGCATTTCTTTACTGGACCGACCTTCGTCGTCGCTTTCCACGGCTCGCGTCTGGTTGTAGTCGCCAATCTCGTTACCGGTATCCAGTGGCCATGGACAGTTCCACTACCGCTCCTTTGCACACACGACCGAGCGCTTACATCAAACGGCCAAAGTCCTGTGTCCAGTAGCTCGGCCAATTGCCGCAGTTCGTGTTGATCGCTTTCGCAAACCCAACGTCCTTGACGTTCGGGTCGAGGATGTTTGCACGATGCCCTGGCGAGTTCCACCACGACATCATGGCTTCGAACACTGTCGCCTGACCGGCTGCGACGTTCTCACGCACGCTTGCCCAGTTGTAGCCCTGGTTCGAGATACGATCAGAGAAGCTCGAGCCGTCGGCACCGACGTGGCTCGTCGTGCATCGACGCGCTTGGTCCTGCGCGTGGAGGTTCGCAGCAGCGGTCAGTCGGGTGTTCAGTGCCAGCGGCGCAAGGCCGTTCTGGCGACGAAAGTCGTTAATGAGGTACATCATGTAGCCGGTCTCGTCCGCGCTCAGTCCATTTGCACCGCTCGGCTGCTGAGCAGCGCTCGCGTCTGCTGCGCGGCCGACGACGTAACCACACGCAGCGCCATCGGCGCCGGCCTTCGTGCGCGCATTGCCGCTCTTGAGCCAGCACGTGCCGCCGTTGTAGTTTGTCCACGTCCAGTGCGTGCAGCCGCCGTCGTTGGCGCAGATGTCGCCGCATCGGTCGGCGCCAGCGCGCATGGAGTACCGGTCTTCGCCGTAAAAGTCGCAGTTGTTCTCCCACATGACGCGGTTGTTCGAGCCGGGCTGGAATGCACTTGCTGTCGGCACCGTTGTCGTCGCTGTGACGAGAAGCACCGTCGATACGGCAAGAAACGTCGCTGGCTGCATGCTTGCGGTGTTGCTGTGTCGGTGCTTGGCGCCACGCCGGAGATTAGCGAGTGAGTGCTGTTGTGCTGCAGCTAATAGCGATGGTCGCCGACCCAACGTCAGTGGTCAGCGGGAAACAGCAGCGCTGGAGCGCTGACGCAGACAACAACAACACCGACGGCCTCTCTCTGCATCGCGGCGCTGGTTTGGTGGCAAGCGAGCAAAGGGAGACCTCAATGCAATAGAGTCTCGACGTTGCACGTAACTGTGTTTTCGACAAAAGCAGCAACGACGATTGTAATCGATTGCAACCGTCGAGTGTCGTGACGTTGTGATGTTACAACAAGTCAGCTCATTCAAAACAAATCATATGGGTGCTATGTCAAGGACGTATGTAAACCGGTAGATGCACAGCTTTGCTCCTTCGACGCAATCATTATGTCTAGTGCATTAGGACTGTACATTATTTGAGCCAAGCACGCACAATATAACATTGCTGGACAAGCAAATACTCACGCTACGCAAACAACTCTAGGTCCTGCACCGAGTAACTGTGCAGACTCAGTGTTGCGTCCTAACACGGTCACTACTACGCCTGGGCGACTACGATGCAAGCACAGCAAATACGAGGCTCCAAGTGTACGTTCATCATGTAGTCTGCGCTACTACACAACTGCAAATGCAGTGATGCAACATTGCTTTTGTGCAGTCGGTAAAGTGGTGATCGTGCGCAAGACATACAATCAGCGCACTGTTAGTCGGTTGCCGGATTTCGCAAGTATGGCAAGGCGACATCGCACTTAATTAAGCAGGTAGTGTTCCTGCTGCCTCGTCTAAATGCGATTTCTGACAACTTCAACTTTGTGGTAAATCTTTGTCTTCGCTCTCGCTCTCCGACATCCACGAGACATCGTCGTTGGGACACCCGGCTTCGCACCGGCAGCTTCGGCAAGGCTATGAAGGCGCTCAAAGCTGTCCAAGTGTGAGAACGAGCAACAGTAGCGAGGTCCTTCACGCCAAAACTCTTAAGTCCTCATGAATCAATTACAGCCGCCACTTAAGACTGTTGGATTTGTAGCCATGTCATACAACAAATTGCACAAACTACAGTCATTGCATCCATTCGATCTATGCGATTGCGTGGCTCCTGACTCGTACGCACCCACCTCTACAGCATGCGGTGCAGCACGAGGTGCCAAATCGTCACACACAGTGCAACAGCGACACCAACACCCATGCCACGTAGCAGCAGGAGCCAGCGTACATCGCGTAGACGACTCGCGACCGCGCGCGGCAGCGTCTCTGGCGCGAACAGTGCGCCGGTGTCGTAGCAAAAGCCGACGACTTCGAGGCGCTGTGCACTCAGTTCACGCCAGAACAACAACGCAGCAGCTGCGACTGCAGTGCGCGCGAGGAACCGCATGATTCCCCAGACGACGCCAAGGAGCCACCAGGACGCAACGATCAAGTACAGCGACTGCTCTGCCGCACATGCCTGCGTACGATGCAGCATACGCACACGGTGCATCGCTGACACTGGCGACATTGAGCCGATACGCGGCAGATCAGTTGCTTGCACGCAGTGCTCGAGCGGATCTGAATGACTACCGAGCATCGCGAGCAGATCGTTGGGTGCTAACGATGATGGCAAAGGCTCGAGCGTCTGGACGCTGCCGCCGTCAAGACGTAGGCACGCGTCCGAAATACTGACGCTTGTGATGTTATGCTCAAACGCACACGTGTCCAGCAGCTGCGTGAGTGTCGCAAGTGTCTGCTCATGCGTCTCGATCGCCACGAGCGTCGCTGTGTTACAATCCCACGCCAACACTGTGAGTGACTCCTACATGGATCAACTCACAGCGCACATAACATACCCGTGTGGTTTGTCCATGTGCGCTCCGAGGCATTTGCGATGCGCCAGAGCCTGTGTTGTGCGTCCTCGTGCGTCTTGTCGACCCACAGAGCGCTCTCACGCTCCGGGTGTGACGCAGCGCCGTCGATTGGCAAGATGCTTGCGAGCGTCGTCTGCGTCATTGGAGGCGCCGTTGCGTCGTCCTCATTACTGTTGTCATCACGACAGACGCGTAGAAAGTCGCGTCGCCACGTGACGAGCGCGTACGTCCCGACGCCAGCGACTGCGAGCCACGCGGCGTACGCTGCGACGACTTGCAGCAGCGCTTCTGCTTGCGTCATGACAAAGTAGCAGACGCTCTGGACGTCATGTTGGCACCGCAGCAGCGTCCACGCATCGCTCTACACGATCAGCAGATAGTGAATAGAGACAGGTGAATGTCGGTAGAGCTTGCGCGCGAGAGAGAGAGAGAGAGAGAGAGAGAAGGACGTACGATGTTTTGGATTGTCGAGATGCCACGGACATCAACTGGCGGTAGGACCGAGAACGAGTCGGTCCAGAGCGCGGCCGCGACTTCCGCAAGTTGCAGAACGACGCGCGCAAAGTCGAGCGCATACACGACGTCGATTGCAGTATGCAGCAGATCCAAACCCGCTACGACGACTGCGCGGATCGCAATCGGTAGCGAGTCGGTCCGCAGCCGCAATAGCGCGATGCTCGACAGTGTCGGCGCTCTATCGACCGTGTTGTCGCTCGAGCCATTGAGCGCAAAGGGCAGGCGCGTGTGTTGACGCTGAGCCACGACATCGGTTCGATTGCCATCGTTGACGTCATCGACCACCAACTCGAGGTCACGGCAGTGACGACGTACGTGGATGAGCGGCCGCAGCATCGTCGGTCGCGTCAGCGCTTGTAGCTGTGCATCGACATCTCGCCACGCGTGTGTCTGCGCTGCGTGCTCTGTGCGGAACGCTCCTACAAGCTCAGCATGCAGCGAATCGACGCTGCGTTCCACATGCGCTTTAGCATCCGCGACCAACGCCGTCGTTGACGCCAATGAGCTGCGCGCTTGTATTGCAGCGCTCTCGACTGCTTGCGCGAGTTCGTGATGGAGCGCAAAGCTCCGGTTCTTCAGCGCGTGGATGCGCCGCTCAAGCGCGTGCCACTCGGCAACGACCGTTGCGTTCCACAGCGTCTCGAGAGCGCTGTGCTGTGCAGGCGACAGCACCTGCAGGTGCTGCTGCAACGCAGTCCGCAGTGCTTCGAACACATCGTTCGCGAGCTGCGTGGGTACGAGTGCTTCGAGGAGCGTTGCGCTATCGACGTCCTGTAGCAACACCTCGTGCGATGTGACAGCGTCGTCGCTGTCGCTGTCGGACGCCGTGAGTGCTGTGTGGACTGCTGTAAAGACTGCGTCGACCGAGTGCTCGAGTCGCGCGACAGCAATTGCTGTTGCGTTCGTGCTGCTGCTTGCTTGTGGCAGGAGCTGGACAAACGACTCGTTTGTTGCTGACACAACGCGCGTGATCAACAAAGCGCGTACGTAATCGACGAGCTCCTGGGAACGATTCTGTGGCGACGCTCTTGCGGCATTAGTATCCTCGTTTGCTACAAACGCAGTCGTGAAGCACTGCGCCGTTGCGCCAGTCGATGTTTTGAATGCACGAACAAACAGCTTGGAGCCTGAGAGGCAGATAGTATAACGAACAGAGCAATGCAGTGTCAGCGGTGGATGCCAACGCTTGACGCTACGGCAACAAGGCGCACGCACATGCAGCAACACGGTCTTCAATGCGATCGAGTGCAATCGCGTTGGTGACCACAGCGTCGCGCACGTGCTGCGTGTGTTGTGCCAGTGCGACTTTGAGCACAGTAGCATGCGCTAATGCCGCGTCGGTGACGCAGCTTGTGGTGTTTTCGAGCGCAGCGCTTGCACTTGCGTGTTGATGCTGCGCGTTCGCAGCTGCGTGTGGCACACGCGCGACTGCCAGCAGCGCATACGTGAGCTGGCTTGTGGCGTGCAGGCCGCTCGCGTACGAACAGCCGACGACGAGCAGGAAGAATGCAGTCTGCGGCCACGCACGCAGCCACGTGCCGAGCGTTGCGAGCAGTGCTGTTGGCCACAACCGCGCTCGTGGGACGCGACGGCGCTGCGGCAGTGGCGCATCAACGTCCAGACCGATGGGCGAGACCGGCAGACCAGCGTACGGCGCTTTGGCAGCCGTGCTGTCAAGCGAGCAGCGTCGCGGGGTGGAGTTCCATGCCGATGGCACGCGTAAATCCGCGCGGATCGATCCAGCTGTCTGAAGCGAACAGCTCGGTGTGATCTTTGCAGTCGGCAACATATTGGCAAGTGAAGAAGCTGCAGCATGACGATAGCAGTTGCTGCTAGCGGCTGCAGATACATGTAAGGTGAGAGTACATTGAGCGAGAGACGGTGGTGGAGAGAGACGCGATAAAACGACAAGAGCAGGACAAAGAAGGATGTGAAATAGGGTCTATTGCAATGCTACGAGACTGCTACAATCCATGCTACTGCGTACAACGTGGACATGCACACTAACGCACAAACAACACGGATGACACATGTACATACGCAAGTGAGAGAGACGAGAGCACCTCATACAAAAATGGATTAACTAGGTTGTCGTATCATAAAGCACATGGTCTTTCAAACGACGCGCATGTCAGAGTTTAATCACAGGTGGCTCTCGCAGGCACATATGCATAGACAGACAGACACACTAGTTGGGAGCGCTCGGACATCCAAGGAAATGATCGCCTCAAGCGGCTACGTCAGGTGGCGACCCGACGGCCATCAGCAAAACACTGCGAATGTTTAAGGGAAAAGTTCATCATCACTGCGCTGCACTCGACAAACACACACTTGCATACAATGAACACACACGCAGTACTTGGTGCAGCCTGGAGCTCTGGAGATGTCTTCGTGGTAGGGTGCGATGCATGCATTGCGAGGAGAATGTGATGTGTGCTGCTAGAAGTGCGTTCGTGCAACGATCGCATCGCATCGGGTCGACTCGCTGTGGCTAGATTGTGTCTTTGTTGTTATGCAAAAGAGTCTGCTCCAGTCAAGCACATCTGTCTGATTGACTTTGATAACCCGACGCTGCTACAAATTACAAGACAAGTCGCCTGTATTGCGTTTTACACTGAATTTGTAGCACATTCAACCGCAAGTGTGTTTCTCAGGTAATGTGATTGACTTGATGTTTGTAAGACTGTCCGAGTGGACTCCAAAACGACCACAAACGAGTGGCCAGGAATGCTTGCAGCATATCGACTGGCGCATGTTGAACGACTTGCCGCGCACGAGGCGTCGTCAGCAACATGTGCCTCTGCATCGCGTTGCCTCAGAACACGATTTAGAATTGCAGAGTCAAGCGGATCGTCCTCGTGGCGATGGCTTGGGGAAATTCCCCGGACACCAGGGCAGAGAGTGCCGACGTCCAAGCGTAGATCTCCCCGTGAAGAAGCTGCGAAGAGGGTCGTTGCGTGCAAGCGCGGCGGTCGGAGCACTATAGCGGACTCGCGGGGACTGATTGTCATACTAACAGTTATGCAATTGGCTCAACGGCGCCAAGGCAGACGTCGTGCTGCTGCTGTTTTGAGCTAACCCGACGGGGATTACTCATGTTGTGTTCTCCACGACACCCACGACAACGAGAGATCGAATCACGAGCGCGCAAGCGTGCGCACTGCTGTGTTTCTCAACACAGCTGCGCTTCTGTGTGTTTGTCTACATGTGCTTGTGTGTCGTAGTGAGCGTGTGTGTGTATGTAAGCGCAGTGATGATGAACTTTTCCCTTAAACATTCGCAGTGTTTTGCTGATGGCCGTCGGGTTGCCACCTGACGTAGCCGCTTGAGGCGATCATTTCCTTGGATGTCTGAGCGCTCTATCAATGTATGTGTCTGCGTGTATTTGCGTGTGGTCGTAGGTCGTCGTCACTAGTGAATGTAATGAGCAAGCTCAAACTCAAATCTCGTATAACGCTGGTGACGTCTTTGCTACGATGTCATGTCTTGTTCTCCTCTGCTCTTGACAATCGTCATCGTCTGCGTTCAACTCCTTCGCCTTCGCAAGTAAGCAAATCGAGCAACGGCGTCGAAGAAAGTCGTTTGCAGGCATGAAAGACGCTGTCGCAGTACAGCGTGAAAAGCGACTCGTACTACTGCTGTTCTTACAAGTGATGAATGTATACAAGATGGCCGAGGATGGATGCGTAGCACATTTCGAAGGACATTCAACGAATCAAACAACTATCGATTGCGCATTCATACGTATGCATTCCTCATTGATGTCGCCGCGCTCGTCGCGACGTCTCCTTCCTGTCGCCTACTGCTTTGAACCTCCAGACAATCTCTACAAGTTCCCAAGCACGCGCTCCGAGACGTTCCCGATGCTAAAGTGCGCGTCGGTCCACTCGCAGTGGAAGCGACCTTCGCGGTCCGTGCGCTCGTACGTGTGGCCACCAAAAAAGTCACGCTGCGCTTGCG
>JAADXH010001044.1:0-14142 GCA_023337595.1 Globisporangium camurandrum | reverse complement strand
CTCTCGTGGCTACACAAATAGTGTTATCGAAAAGGTGTTTGCTGGTGATGATTGGGCTTTATATCTATAGTCTTTGAGCCGAGTTTTGTTTTCAGAAAATTATTTTTTGGCTGCACGTTTGCAAAAGTATGGGTGCGCCTATAGTTTTTAGCAGCACTGTATTGCACGTCATCCTTGTGCAACACAAGCAAATTCGCCTCGTCTGGGGCCGTGACTCCGGCACAGATGTTCAAATTAATGTGGTTGAGCCCTGCAGTGTGGACCTTGATCTTTTGACGCGATGCAGCGAGCGAAAAATGCGGCGCGGCACTCGCGATGAGGCGCTTCCAGCACAACAACGACGATCGCTTTGGATCGACATCGCACGACTGCGCATTCAAACATACCATCTCAGTATTTTGCTGAATCGCGCGTTCAATGTCAAAAAGCTGGCGCTGCAAGAACTCGAGTTTGACGTCGTATACCTGCTGCTGTCGGTGCATATCGTGGAGCTGTTGTCGCAAGCGCTCAAGTGTGTCGGCGAATGCTTGTTATCCAAGCTGCAACTGCTCACGCGCCGCCTCTGCTACGCGCCGCTCGCGTGTGTTCAACTGGGTGAGGTCGCAGACCATGGCTTCGAGGATCGCAACAGAGTCGAGCTGGAGCGGCTCGAGCTTAAGCTTGTACACCGTTCGCCACGACCCCGCTGTTGATGTCCAAAACACAGCGCACGTCACAAGTGCTTGACTACTGTCATTGCTGCTGCCGCCTCCATTAGAGTCGGTAAGATCGACAAAATCACGCTTTGGTTGCTCAGATGCGTCGAGCAAATCGCCACTGAGGCAGGTTTTGATCGCTTGCACATGATGCAACGCGAGTATGTGTGTGAATGTCATGATAACATGACGTTACGAGCGTCAGTTGCGATCACTACAACCACCATTTTGATGTCTAAGTTGAGCACATACCGCGATGTGATGAGCGAATATCGCACCAGGAATCGCGTTCGACGCGGTGACAAAGTCGTCCAGCACGAGGTCCTTGGTTTGCCTGTACAGATACACAAGCACACCGCAGCACGAGGCCATTCACTGGCAATCACCGCTGCTATAGAAACCAAGCAAGCGCGTACCACTGACGCTTGCTCGCACGATCTTCGGGCCACATCCGGAAGCTCGAGGCGCCTCGGATGCGGAGCTCACATCGGAACACACGAGCCGGGTCCGAGTGGAAGCTCACGTCTGCGTGCCAGTCAGCTAACTGGTTCGGCTGAGCCATTGTAAGCTGATCAAGTGGGAGTCGAGGTGTTGATGAAAGGTGTCGTCGAGGAGTGCGTAGGCGTGCAGCGATTGCAAAGTGAGCAGTGCATTTTCGATTCGCTTTCATGCTGTCGGACTCGCATGACGAACGACAGCAGTGGCATGCTTGCCCATCGCTCTTACTCAATTTGCCGCGGTCTTTCCTCGATGTATCTCTTACAAATTCGATCTCGACGCAGCAGTTCGTGATGGTTTGAGACGGCACTGCGTTTCTTAGCAAACGATACTCGTTGAAAACGATGGACGAGAGAAACTGTGTCGTCGGCTTTCAAGCAAACGATCATATCAATCTCGTGTTTGTTTCGCACTGCATAACTGGTAATGCACCAAGAGACTGGCGAGTGATTGATTGTACCGATCAACGCTTTGACAGATTGTGGCGTACCAGATCGCCTGCGTGCATACACCACACCCCATATTTTCACATTAACAACACAAACCTGCTTGCTAGTCCTGGTACCTCGGTCGTCGCGCAAAGCGGCCGCGCGTGAGTGGACCACCCGCGCTCTTGATTGGCGACGTCGCATCGCGTACAAGCGACGCGTCGTCACGCATTCGCACGACATGATCGGTCGTCGCATTGCGTCGCTTCGTCATCGCACTGCGGCTCGCAAGTTTGCTTGTATCGCAGTCGCACGTCATGCGACCGCATCCCATACACATTGACTGCGAGCGTGACTCGACTGGTTGCTCACGAACGTCAGCTTTTGCGGTCCGATACTCGATCGAGTGCTCGTCGACGATCGATTGCATGCGCGCAATGCCGCTGTCGAGTCCTTGGACAATCGGTGCAGCACACTGCGGCGGCTGCATCGTCCCGAACTGCAGCGATCCGCCCTCCGTACTTGCAGCAGCAGCAGCAGCGCGCTCGACTGCTTGTTGCATGCGGAGCTGCAGCAACTGCTGGCGCTCAAACGAGAGCACACTGAGGTCGACGATCTGCCGTTGTGGTTGCGCTTTTCCATTTGCAGCCAGTTGCTGTCGCTGAACGACGTGCTTCCTGTCGCTCTTGATGCGCCAGCGCGTGCGCTGTAACCGAACGCGGCGCTCTCGGTCCCTTGCCGCCATCGCGTGCGCTTGCTTGAGCTCCAAGTCACGAAACGACTCGAGCTCGGTCGTCTCGGTCATCAGACATTCTTCCACATCGCGCTCGAGGTCGTCAAGCTCCAATCGTAAATCGTCGATCTCCGCGTCCAACATACGCACTTGTTGCCGCCAACTGCCAATGTCTTCGACTGCGAGCTCGAGACTGTAGTGCAAGATGTGCGCCTCGGTCTCGAACGCCTCGCCCCAGCCGCGGTCGATGTCCTCGGGCGTCAAGCCAGCGAGTTCGTTCGCGACCACTGGCTGCCGCCGCTGCCACTCGATGCGCATGTCCTTCAGCTCGTGGATGCGCCGCAGCGCCTTCGCTTTGTACTTGACGACACGCTGGAGGTCGCTCCGCACATCCAGCAGGTCGAACGCTACGAGTTCGTGGGCGTCGCGCGCTTGCGTGAGAGCTGTAGCTGTCCGCTCGATGCGCGCGCACAGGCGGAACGCTGCGAGCTGCTGCCGCGCACAGTAGCTGCGCCACGCAGCCTGGACTGCGACTGCTGCTTTGCCGTACAGCGCCTGGTACGACAGCCGCAGGTACGTGAGCTGCTGCCGCGCGCGGTAGCACCGATAGCAACGCTGGATCTGCGCGGCGCGTTTGTGCTGCAGCGATATGCGATAGCAGTGGAGGTTGGTCTGCATGGCGCGGATGCGCGATCGTTTGCGCCACATGTGCTGCAGTGTGATCGCCGCTTCGGTCGCGTCCCGCGTGTCGTCGAGTCGCAAGCGAACGATGTGGCCACGAAACACGCGCTGGATCGTAACCGCAGCAGGCTGCAGCACATGCTGAGCCCAGCGCTTGCGCCGCTCGCGTCGAACAAACTTGCGCGCGACGAAGCCGCGACCGAGCGCGCCGATGCGTGTGGCCATACGGTCGCGACGCCGCACTGCCATGAGCTGGCGCCAGCGCAGGCGGAAGCGCAGCGTGCGCCAGAACCGCTGAATTACACACACTGCCGCGTTTGCGCGACGGAACTGCGCAGCGAGGCGGCGTGCGAGGTACCCGCGCAGCAGCCGCGTAATGCGCACAGCAGCAGGATTCAGCACCTCCAGCTTGCGCTGTGCTATACGTTTGTCGGCAGCGAGGCGACGCGCACAGTGGCCGCGCCAGACGCGCTGCAGCAGTAGACTCGCAGGCACGAGCACGCGCGTCTTGTACCGCGCCGCGCGGATCCGATGCACACGCTGCCGTGCAACAAAGCCGCGCGCGACGCGCTGCACAGCGACTGCGCTGGCGCCGAGTCGCCGCTTCCAGCGCACAAACCGACGCGCGCAGTGGCCGCGGAACACGCGCTGGATCGTTAACGTAGCTGCGGCGATGCGAATGCGCAGCGCTTTCGTACACTCGCGCGACACGTGCGCGCGGTAGACGGACTGCACGAGCAGCACAGCGCACGTCGCGACCTGGAAGTACGCGCGCGCAAACTGGCGTCCGCGGTAGCCGCGTGCGAGTCGCTGCAGCGTCAGTGCGCCGCGTTGGCGCAAGAACAACTCGCGCAGCACACGGCGCTGGTGATGCGCGCGCACGAGACGCTGAAGTTTGGTCGCTGCAAGCGCGTAGGCGCGTCGGCGCTTGGTGTATTTCTTGAGGAACGTCGCTTCAGTGTTGTGCAGCAGCTGGAGCTGGTGCGGACTGCTGCTCGCTGCATTTGCGCGCGTCTGTTCGTCTGCGATCATGCGCTTGAGTTCGTCCGGGAGTCCGTGGTAAAAGTGCGGGAGGACGCTCGGTCGTGTCTGCGCTGTTGTTGTGGTACTGTCGCGCTGGTTGGTCGACACGAGCGCTTCGAGGCCGCGCGACGCTGGCAGCAACGACACGTCGACGCCGAGTGCGCGGTCGTTTGCGACGTGGCTCGCACCGAATCGATCCGTGTCACCCAGCATCGCGGCGATCGCTCGACTGCTGCTGCTTGCGCGCCATTGCGCTGGCGTCGCTGCGCGGACGCGCAAGTGCAGTGTGAGTGCGCGCCAGAGCGGCAATGCAGCAACGTGCGCACCGACGCAGCCGCTGAACCCACGCAAGTTGGCGCCACAAACAGCGTCGCGTGCAGGTGGCGAGACATCGCGCGTCAGGGCTCTGTCAACAGAAGCATCCATATCAACACTCAGAGCATCTGTGACAGCAGGATCGAGTGCATCGCTGTCGGAAGCAGCAGCAAGTGCGTCCAGCAGCGTCTCGTATACACTGCAGAGCCGCTCTCGCTGATTCTGGCGTTCAAACGCCTCCGACACAATGTGGACGTCAAACACCTGCACGAGCGCCTCTGGCAATGGCGACGCAGCGACGTGTGCACCAGTGAACGGGTTCGTCACGTCCCGCGCACGCACAGCAGCATCGCTTGCAGTCGTCGCTGCTTTCTCCGAGTCGTAGAAGCCAATGTGCTGTGCGTGTGCGTCGGCGCTTGCGAGCCGCTCGACGCGACCCCAGTGTATTACTGTCGCAACAATCCGCTCGAGCACGGACTTGCGGCAGCGGATGTGGTAGAGCTTCACTTCCCAGCGCCGTGCGCCATGCGGCTCCTGTTTGATCGATCGATACCAGTACCGCTTTGTACCAAGCAAGCGGTATTGCAGCTGCGCGCAGCTCGCGTCCTGGATGTCGAACACCAGTGGACGGAGCGGCGGGTGGTGCATTTGCAAGTGTGTATGCGAGTGTGATGGTGGCGTCTGTAATGCGCGAATGAGCAGTGTGCAGATACGTTCGCTTCGCGATGTTGGTGGGGAAAGAGTTGTGGCTGCTGCTGCTTGTAGCGACGACGACGACGTGCGTTTGAGTCGCGCAGTCGAGTTTGTGCGGCGCGTGACTGCAGGTGAGCTGTGTGGCGTCGATCGTGCGGTGTCTTCTACACCGAGCTGTCTACCTAGGAATGTGGAAGTGCATGAGTGAAGCCAATGCAGAAGCGAGCACTATCAGAGCAGTCGACGTGGACAATGCATGGACAGACAGTCAACGCACCAGATCGATGAGTGGGCTTGCGTGACGACATCGATGCACGCGTGCGTTCGTTTGTCGCGCAAACTGGCGGTGTGCTGCAGATACGATAGCTAGTGGTGGTATTTGCGCTAGCACCAGCGATACGAACGAGCTCGCGCGCATATACCTACAGCTGCATCACACACTGCGGCTTCACAGGTCGGCATTCGTCGTCACGGATTGATGGCAAGTTGCTTTTCCTTTTTCATGGCTAAATTTTGAAGGAAGAGGAAGTTTGGGATCGTCAGCATTACTTTTGACGATCATCAAAACGAGCTTTCGGCAATAGAGATGTATTTATGATGCAATGTGGTTTTGCACTAAAACACCTGCAGCGCATCCAGTTTTCATGATTTATTTGCAAATGTTTGCTTGTTTTGCTTGCAATTTTGCATATTTTGTTCTAGACAAAGCTTGTCTATAGTTTTGCTTGCTAGTGAATAAAAGAGCGTGTTAAAATAGCTCAATTAGCAAATACCAATACCAATGTTGTGCAAATACTACGTACAGTCGTACAAGCTTGCAGAATGCGTTTAACCACTGTTTTTTCATTTACGAGCCAAAACGGAGATAGTATCAATGACAAAATGGAGAAATTGCGTAAGAATTGGACATTGCTCACTTCCAATTCTCACACGTCTCACACATATCATCGAAAATGGATGACGTACGTCGTCATGATCATGACGACAACCTCAGCGGTAGCAACAGCGACGATGTGGCAGCAGCCACGCAGCGCTGGTTTGAGTGCAACGCCCTTGCGCTGCTCGATGCGCGCAACCGCAAGGAAGTCGACTGCTTCACGGACCTCATTGAAGCGCACCAGCAGCTGCTTTTCCGCGCTGCGGCAAACACCATGAGCATGAGCATGAGCATGAGCAGCAGCAGCACCAACAACTTGGGCATGAGCACGAACCTGAGCAGCATGCATCTTGGCAATAGCACATCCTCGCCTGCTGCAAACGACCTGCAAGCTCAAATCGACGCCGTGGCGCGCAAGTACCTCGCGACGATCCAGCACCTCGAGCACGAAGTGAGCGAGAAGAACGCGCAGCTTGCGCACTACGCCGGGAACCAGCTCCAGCTCATGAGCGAAAGCAAGGAGCTGCTCCAAGCACAGGAGCACTGGAGCCAGCAGCTCACGCGCATCACGGCGCAATTAGAGGACGAGATGGTCACGAGCGACGCGAAAGACCGCGTGATTACTGAACTCAACGCGGCATTACAGCTCGCACACAACGAACTGCAGCGCTACCGTACGCTGCTTGAGCGCGCGGAACACGACAACGCAGCATTGCGGACACAGATCTCGACGCTCGACGCACAGGTCGCTGCAAATGCGTCGTCGACAAGCGCGACAGCCACCCAATCACAGTCGACCGCCACATCGCAAGCAGCCGCCGATAGCGAGAGTGTGCTGTATGGCGACCGTGTGCGCACATCTTCAACACTCACGCACGTCGTCCACTCGTTGCGTGCGCATGCGACAGAAGTCAACTCCGTCAGCTTCAACACGAGCGGCAAGATCTTGTTCAGTGGCAGTAGCGATGGGACTGTTAGGGCCTGGGACGCCACGACTGCCAGAGCGCTTGGCGAGTACCGCGGCGTCGGTACGGCGCATCCGTTGCTGTGCGTTCGTGGCTCGGACGACGGGGCGCTCGTGTTAGGGACCGGGTGCGATCGCAAGTGCTTTGTCTGGCGCGTGGCAACGGGTCGCATCCACCAGACGTTGGTCGGGCATAAAGGCAAAGTCTTGGCCGCTGAGTTTGCTGCAGGGTCGAACGAATTGATTACTGGCTCGAGCGACCGGTCGATGCGCGTGTGGGACATTGCGCGTGGCCGGAGCCTCCAGACGATCAACTGCCACTCGAGCTGCAACGACGTGGCGATTGCCCCCGGGGAGCTTATTGCGTCTGCCCACCAAGACGGCGCCGTGCGGTTCTGGGACGCCCGCACGAAGAAAGCAGTGCATGAATTGACGGGTCTCCATAGTGAACAGTGCACGTCCGTGAGCTTCGCTGCGAGCGGCGCACAGCTCTTGACGAACTCGCGCGATCATTGTCTGCATGTGATTGATCCGCGGACGTTTGGGATCACACAAACGCTGCAGCATCGTGCGTATCAGTGTGGCTTTGATTGGGCCAAAGCGTCGCTGAGCCATGATGGCGCGTTCGCAGCAGCGGGTAGTGCGAATGGGACGCTATTCGTGTGGAATGCAGCAACCGGAGCGATTGTGAATGAGTTGAAAGGCGGCCACCATGGCGCTGTCGCCTGCTGCGTGTGGCGTCCGAGTGGCAACGGCGTCGCGTCGTGCGACAAGAACGGACTGTTGGTGCTGTGGGAGTAAGCGTGTGTTGTTGTCGGAACTGCGAACGCATTGTCGTTGTCGTCATGAGAGTTTTATGCCTGCATCGAGGTTATCCTAATGTCGTAAGAGAATCGCAAGTGAGGACTGTTGAATTCTTAATAGCTCTCCATGTGCAAGCGATCGATGTATTGCCGCGGTCTCATTGCCACACCAAACGCATTTCATACTGTATGTTGAGAAGCACATATCAACTACTGCACAGTACTCGATCTTACAGTGTTTTGTAGGACATACTTTGACTGCAACTTATCTGAATTCAAGCAGGTGTGTTGCAACTTGCGATATTTTGCGAAGTATGCAGACAGACTCTGTGTCTGTGTTCTGTCTTATGTCACCTAACCACTCATCTCAAATTGCAGCATCTACATAAAATGAAGAGCCTTTTTGTATTGACACATCGACACCCAAAAGCAACACTCAAGCCAGCAAAACACCATTTCGACGCAGGGTGCTCAACATGAGCGACGAAGCACCAGTTCCGACGGTACGCGCAGCGTCTTGCACGCGGGCACCGCAAACAACGTGACAGTACTCGATCTCGCACATTGTACAGAAACACGTCAAAAATCAGCCGAAAAGGATTTTAATGAGCTATTCTTACACTCGATCATCGGAAGCAATATTTGCTGCGTTTTGTTCGCGTATAAACGTACCTTGCAAATGATTTGATACTGGTGAGTTAGTTGGTACCGATTTTCAAAGCATGGGGTTGCTGTTAGACTCAGTGCTTGTATTGCTTAGACAAATTTGACTAAAATATTTACCAACAGTGGACGCTATTTCTGTCATGCGACAAAATGGGAACTCTATTCATCGCTATTTTCGTTTGCGATTCTGTGACGTTGTCTAACCTCTTTTTTCGCAATTGACAAGCTGGCCTTGAGACAAAAATAGCTGCAATATACACTTGCAGTTTTTTCACGATTTCTATTTCAACGTTTTGTGATCACAAGCAACAGCAGATCTCAATTTGCATCCGTGCCACGCACCCACCACGCACGTTTGCATCACCCACCAGCACCACATATACACCACACCGGCAGCACGATGCGCAGATTGTTTGCACGCTACGACGACTGCTTGCGCGCGCGGCCGCTGCTGACCAAGTGCGTGACGTCGAGCATCCTCTTTGGCGTCGGCGACCGGCTCGCGCAGCACATTGAGCGCCGCAGCCTCCACACCGCCGCTGCCGAGCAGGAGGAGCACGCTGCACAAGATGGACTGGTGCTGCGTCGCAATGCCGGCAGCGCCGACGACGCGTTTGTCGACTACGAGCAGCAGCGGCGCAACGACCGTGCTGCGTCGATGCAGAGTGCGCAGCGCACACTGCGGATGATGGTCTGGGGCGGCATCGGCTTTGCGCCGCTCGCGCACGCGTGGTTCAACGCGATCGAGCGCGTCGCGCCGGGCAAGACGGCAGCAGCAGTCGTGAAGAAGATCGCGCTCGACCAAGTGTTCTTTGCACCTTTCATCACGGCGACGTTCTTCATCGCGACGCAGACGCTCGAAGGCAAGCCGATGGCGGACGCACTGCATGTCACGAAGGACAAAGTGCCGCCGACGCTGCGGGTCAACTACATGGTCTGGCCGCTCGTGCACCTGTTCACGTTCAGCTTCGTGCCGCTGCAGTACCGGATCCTGTGGATCAACTTTGTCAGCATTGGCTGGTCGACGTTCCTCTCGCAGATGACAAACGCGCCGCCGTCGTTGGAGGCGTTGGATGCATCAAAGGCGCCGCAGTCGTCGTCGCATGGTGTGCTGACTGCATCTGGGACGACGCCAGTGCTGCTGAGGGACGAGAACCGCGAGTGAGAGCGGCAGTGAATAGCAGTTGGATAGTTCTCCGAGTCGGTTTGCGTTGATACATGGATAGATAAAGCAAATAGAAGCAGCATGTTGACACTGTCTTGATCATTTTATCAGCGACTGCTGGCTCTAGGGCTATGGGGCGCATACAATAGTGGCTCATAGACACAGCAATAGTTTCGAGATGGCGTGAAGTCTAGAAGCAGGCGTCAAGCAATTTTACTCGAACGCATCTTTGCGGCGACGCAAGTTGTCGAGCACACTGACGGGGTCCGATCCGCCAACTGCGTTCCGGATCACGTCGCTGTGGACGCGCAAGAACGGATTGTAGAGCATCTCGTCCCGCAGCGTCGACGGGATGCTCGGGAGGTTCTTCGCACGACGGATGCGCACGGCTCCGATCTTGTCGCGCAGCGCTGCGTTCGACGGATCGATGCTCAGTGCGAACCGCAAGTTTGACATCGTGTACCTAATGGCAACAATAACCACACAGTCAGTCGTGATAGCTACACAAACGCTGTTGTTGTTGTTTATAGACAAACGCAAGCAGATACAAACGTACTCGTGGCCGCAGTACACGCGCGTGTCTTTCGGGAGCGTCAGAATCACTTCGTACAGCGCACGGTACATGTCTTCTGCCGAGCCTTCAAAGAACCGACCGCAGCCGCCGACAAAGAGCGTATCGCCTGGAAACAGCAGCGGCGGCGTCGCGGGATCGCCCGTCACGACAAACGCCAAGTGGCCGCTCGTGTGGCACGGCACGGACAGCGCTTTGATCTTCGTCGCGCCGATCTTGAACTTGTCGCCGCCACGCAGTGCGCGCGTGCGTGCTGGGATGTCCTCGTCCGCTGGGCCGGCGACGAGGAGCTGCGGGTATAGCGCAGCGAGCTCTTCGTTGCCAGCACAGTGGTCGCTGTGTGACGTATGATATGGAGTGAGTAGGTTTGCCCACTGATGCTTGCAATAGCAGCCAAGCAGACAGCTAACAGGCACAGAAGCACGCTGAACGCACGCGTGCTTGTGTGTCGTGAGGATACCGAGGAACTCGCGCTTCTTCGTCGTCTCTTCCTCTTTCAGTACACGCAGGACCTTGTCCGCCTCCGCGACGTCGACTGCAAACATCGTGTTGTTGTTCTCGTCCACGACGACATAGCCTGCAGTACAGCAGTGCGACCCAGCCACCGATGCGTTCGTTCATCACCACGCAGTCGTTGATGAGCAACTATGACACAAGAATGTGTTTGCAACCAGTGCAACCTCCCAAACGACCGAATACTACATTGCAAATGCAGCAGGAGCGTGCAGCAACGCACCGTAGTTGTCCGTGAGCATGGACACTATGCGCACGCGCAGACTCGGGTCGTTGTGGTACTTTTTCTTTGCTGGGGTCGTCGTGGATGCCGAAGCGTCGTTGCTGCTGCTTGCAGTCGAGAGCAGCCGTGACGAGCGCTGCAGCGGTGTCCTCTCTGTCCAGTGTTGTTGCATAGATCCTACTGCTGCAAGCCGAGCGCATGGCGCGCGACCAAGCACAGGACGCAGCGTGCGCATGGCTGCGAGCATCGTCGTTACCGTTACCATTGTGGACGCCTTTTGCTTTGTGCTTTGTGCTTTGTGCTTTGCATGCAATTGCGATGTGCACTTGGAGGTTGAAACACGCCAAACTATTGTTTAGTTAAATCTCAAGCATGAGTGACGATTGTTTACATGTTTGGACGAAAGTGAAGTGGATGACGACATGGCTACCCACACGATTTAGACTGCACACGATGATCTCTACAGGCAACCTTTTCAAGGTCATAGCGTCACATTTTCTAACATTGGCTCCCAAACGGTTAGACTGTACATGATGCTCCTGCGGTGTGTAGACGATACGAGAGCACGATGCTATTGCTGTTTTTACGGACGAGCTTACTTTTAAATACATGATTGCTTTAGGTCGAATTTGAAGTACATTTCGGCAGTGTGAAATGGACAACATGAATCATGACAACTCCAAAACCCATTATACATTGCATGCTTACTTGTACTATTTAACGTCAGGGGGATATGAGCCAAATGGCGATATGCGCGGATTGATATTGCTTCATCAGTTTTATCTTAAATCAATTGAAAGTAGCGGCGAACCGATTGTTTCGTCCAAACATATCAGATCGCGAAGTTCCAGAACCAAAAGTATCCATGTTTTTCAACGAAAATTCGGCTTGTGCTAGTGAAAGCAAAACAATCGACGTCTACTATGGTACAACTCTTGCTTGCATCCATATTCTTCCGCTTGGCTTTTGAGGAATGCTACCCGCTACAATTCGATGTGTTATCGTCGGCAAAGTAAACCAACATCGAATGGTTATGAAGCAAATATTCACGGACTACTTACAATGTATAAAAATTGCAATTAATTACTGCAGTGCGGTAACCTGGGGTATCGCCATTGAGCTCATATTCCAAAAAGTGACTCGAAAACGCCCAGTGGCCAGAAAGTGAAATAAAACCTCTTTATGTCAAGTATTACTGACCAAGTGTATTTATACATATATCAACATTGATTGCTTGGTCAATTGGCGCCGGACGAAACACGCATATGCATGTATTAAATTGTATACCGGCTGCATAAACATCGACACAAGCAGGAACATATTATAACAAATCAGTCTCAAGATAAAATGTCTTTTGTCACACAACCACTCATCACAAACTGCAACATGACATAGGTACAATTGTGTTATTGTAACAAATCGAAGCACCCTCAACAACTAATTAAGGCGAGATCGCCACACACCCTGTACCAACGTACGTGTAGCGTCTAGCACACTAGAATTGCGAACGAGCCGTAATAATACACACCGCTTAGCGCGCAGTCACCACAAACATCAACACGGCCAACGCAGCCATAAATTGCAGTAGCATACGAAATATAGTTCAAATGAGTAAACAACCCCACTACGTCAAGTTTTATGACACCACCTCAAACCAATACTCAACGCTGCCTATTTAAAATGTCAAATGTCGTATTCAATGACTGTCGTATATTTTAGTACGATAAAGCAATGTACTGATTTCCTACAAATTGCACTATGGAGTATACTACGATTCTATAATACCTTCACAACAACTTTCGATGGGTCAAGCGAAAAGCAAGTTCATTGAGACTCTCTAGTCCATTTGCATTAATATTGTTATAGCGACACAACCTGTCCATCTCGATATTACTGCCTCTGCTATCAAATTATCATCAGCGTGGAGACGGCGACAAGAACCGCAGTATTTTTTTGGTTCTAACTATTGAAAATGCAAAGGCAATGGTGCATCACGACCAGAAAACTTGATTTACCCAGCTCTCAGTTTACTGGGAATATTCGATATGGCAACGGTCGGCGACGTCGTGTAGGGGCCGCTCGACTCATCCGTCAGTTACACAATCACAGGCATCGAACGTGAGAGCCGCGTAAACTACATTGATAGTTACGCGCAAGGAGCCGACTCAGTACTTTACGATATCTTCTTTTGCACAAGAGCGACCTTGCAGCGTCTAAATCGCAGGAGATTTTCGATAGAGTTTGGTCAAAGCAATGCTCGATTCATTGACGTTGAATTTGGCCCATCGCATCGGGGTGCTAGCTATTTAGTACTTTTGAGATTGCGAGTATCAATTGCAACAACTGTTTATGGCGTCTAGCGTCGCTAAGATGTATAATTTACTGATAGCGTTGTCTAAACGATGACAATGTTGAAAAATTGTATATGTGTGAAGTTGAGCTAGTACAACTACCATGAACGCCAGAATCGTCAACGGCGACATGATACATCGATAGGTTTTTGCACGTTGGTCACGACGTAGATTTACTGTCAGTATCGTACTCAATTCTGCAAAGAATATACCTAATACCCATTTTCCTCTAATGCACCCCAAACCAAACACATTTGTACTCCCGTTTAGGTTACTGGCGTCGCTGTTTCATTGGTATCATCTCTGTTTTGGTAATGTTTTGTGGTGTTCGCGGACATTAACACGCCAGCGACCAAAGCAATGTCGAGGATGGCGACATCCTATACGACCGAACAGTCGTACAGTGTGACGATTAGTACTTTAGCGACAAGGTCTATACCTGGCGGACGGCGACGCGCGAGTGCAAGGTCTGCAAATAGCTCAAGCTGGACAACGGGAAACGTGTGACGACTAAGTGGCTCTGACCACACCCGTTGTGCTCGAAGACACCACAAACTCGGTACGTGTTGTGTATTATTCTTGATGTGCATCCTATACTCTATGATGTACTACAATGTGTATCTTCAATCTTTGCTCTAACTTTATTCTAACAATGTGTATTGCGATTGTGTCTCGTGTCCTGCAACATGCATCATCTCCTACATTGTCGATCGCACTCGACCGCGTGTCATCAAGATAATTTAACGCGCAGTTATGTTGACATGTTTAGTAAATGAACGAGCTGAATATCTTGGAACCGGCGTATAAACTTGTTGGTGTATAACCACCGCCACGAACGTTTTGGCTACTGTCGACTCTGTTTCGGTAGTATATTTTTGTGGTAATTGTATTCCCGCCGTTTGTTCAACGTATGTACAGTGTGTACTTTCATGTGACATTTGCG
>JAADXH010001043.1:0-14148 GCA_023337595.1 Globisporangium camurandrum | reverse complement strand
GTGGGTTACGATTTGTGTCTGTGGTGTGTGTGGTGTGTGTAGTGAGCTGATTGAGTGTGTGGATCATTTGTGTGTTGGCTTATCTGTTTGAGTGGTGTAGTGTTGGTTACGTCTTTGCGAGTGTGCACGTAACTTGGTTTCAGTAGACGTGTGCATTGTAAAAGTGTGTGAGCAAGAGTGGGTGTAAAAGAAGAGATAGAGAGAGAGAGAGATAGAGAGAGAGATAGAGAGAGAGAGAGAGCCTGTGCGTAGTATGTGGGTGAGTGGGTGTAGGTGGTTGGTGTGTCAATGCGTGCGAGTGAGTGTGTGAGTGTGTGGGTGCAAACACCTGTTGATTAGAGTACGTGCAAACAGACAGCTGACCCAACGAGACGCGTGTGCGCGTAACATTTTTATGTGAATATATCGTTTGATTACATGTGTAGCAACGTTTGTAATGTAACTCGTCAGCGTAGATGTAGGTTTACATTTTTCTCGCTTTATTTGATAAACGAAGATTGTCCGTACTTTTGATGTAGTAAAGATTTTTGAAATATGTTATATGTTGTAACAAAACGAATTTGACCGTGATTCCTAATTGCAGATACCGACAACATTTCTCTCACACCGATAGTCGATGTGAAACAGTTTACATACACGGCACACTGAA
The DNA here is from genome assembly GCA_023337595.1 of Globisporangium camurandrum. Taxonomy (NCBI): domain Eukaryota; phylum Oomycota; class Peronosporomycetes; order Pythiales; family Pythiaceae; genus Globisporangium; species Globisporangium camurandrum. The sequence goes on along the minus strand of JAADXH010001043.1, from coordinate 13,499 downwards.
CATATTACTACCCCTTACATGTTGCCCGTTGTCGTAAGGATCGTGATAGATAAAAGTAATGAACTTGTAGTTGGCATCGTACATGTCGTACATGATTTTAATAAATACAACTTTTAAGAACATTTAATGACATAGGATAGCCTTTGAACAGAAATTCCGCGAACAACAAACACAAGTATTGACAGAATAACTACTTTTTGAGGTCCTGATGCGGCTGCATACTTTTCTCAAGCGGTGTACAAAATTGTGCATGTCCTCCATAAAGATTTCTGGTACCTATGATACTCGTGAAGAACATGATGTTCAGGTCTGAAGTGACAAGCTCTACGAAGTTGTGGACAGTTCTTCACACCGCGATCAATATAGCGACTCGAACGTCAGCGTACGTCCTGATGTTTTCATTTAGTATCGAATTGTTATGGATAGCACTAAGGTGGTGACACAGACGCACCGACTATGTCAATTATTTTATACAAGCGAGGATCTGGTCATACACACTACTCTTAGTTGGCTGTACTGTTTAATGCGTACATAGGTACTGTATACGTACCTGCACCACACAACCATTTCTTTGCTCTTACCGCAGCCGTATACCGCTTCTCAATTTTCTGTACGCGTGCACTTAAGGTTTTGAGGTACACCACATACAATAGCGCAATTAAGTACATATAGGCGTCAACATTTTACGTACGACCGCTGTAATCGCTTGTAAGCATTGACATTCTTCTACATGTCAACAGATCAATCGTCAAGTGTATGTATAAAAACGAGAGGTAAAGAGATAAAGTGAGCGACTGTATTGCAACAAGTACCAGGAGCCACTCTACATATCGCGCACACTCACGATAACTCAGATGCTACGATTCACATGGTACTTCCTCGCGCGGTACAGCGGTACAAGGCTCTTAAAGCGTTGAGCGTTACTAATTCGAGACAGTTGAGGGGCTTCGGTGAATATGGCGTGGCTTGGTCGCTTGTTACATCATTCATTTTCGACGCGCACTTAGTCGTCGTACGTCGTCTAAATATGTCGAAAAGCGCGTATGGCGCAAATTTGGCTGCGACCAAATTACATTTATATAAGTAGGGAAAACATGAAATGTTAATCAACGATGTAGAGCAGCTTTTCTTGCCGAAACTGATTTGCCTACAATGAAATACTGCGAGTGTACTTTTGCAGGTTTTGTTTTCCCCTAAATTCATCTGTTACGCTAAGGCTAGTTTTAAGCATATATATATACTCATGATGCGGTCTATTTACTACTTAAACATGATAAGCAACTGCTACCGTCCACGTGTACGCGCCCACGTATCGTCCACTCCCAAACCGCATATTAACAATGGACAGAATTTCTAAATTAGCAAGCAATAAACTTAAAATTAATATTATTCTTTTCGTTGCAATACTGCACGAGTCCACATCGATATTTCGCTGCATACCCCTTATACGACCAATTCCAGAAAGAAGATCGCCACAAGTTTGTATGTGACGGTGCTTGTACAAGTATGTGTGCTTCAGTACTATTTTTGCTGTGAGTGTGGTGTTGTGAGGTTTGTGCGCGCATCGTGTACAAAATAGAGGACGTGCATGCACAAGCGAGCGGAAATTGCGAATACGGCTTGTGTGTGGTACAGCGAGTGTGCACGTATCGAACGACGATCTGGCGCTTCATACTGGGTTTCCATTGTGTGCTACATCCTGACGACGTCGCACTTCTGTGCGCATGCTACTTGTTTGCGAAAAGGCGACAGCATGGCGAAAAGAAACGAAGCTCAAGACGTTTGTACGCACGTCTCAATGATAGTTGCTGAAGCTTTCATGCCCAACATTGCCCAAAAGACCGCGACGAAGCAAAACGACTTGCGATGGCCATCTGCACTCCCGCACGGGATCCAACGCGTCGAGTTGTGCGAGCAGCAGGAAAAGCAGCCGCGGCAAAGCCACAAGAACGGCGACGAGGTGGCGTGTGATTTATGTGCTCGTCGGGTTGTACTAGAAGTCATGCGCGCGTGTGGTGTATCACATGTCGCTACATGGTCATTACGTGCACGATCCGTGGACGCTACATCGGGTGTGTTGACTGGTCTGTACGTGGACATGAACTGGCCATGCGTGTCGCGCGCTGTGTATGCGTGCAAGTAGGGTGTGTCTGTCTACAGCTTGGGCAGCAAGAACGACGAGTGCAGCAGCTGGAGCGAGTCGACCACATCGAGTGACGGCCCACCGCAAACCACGTGCCCAAAGTAATGGAACCGATCTTTGTGGCGCAGCTTCGGTGAGAGCACTCCGAGAGGAAGGCGTGGAAGCAGTATCACGAAGAGTACATGAAGGAGACGTACCAGCAGACCATGCGCAGAGAAACTGTGCCAGTGGCGACTCGCAACAGCAAGTCGAACAAGCAAAAGGGCGTCCATGCCGGGATTCCTACGGCACACCGCGTGGCTGTTACGTGGGTGACAACGTATTAGCGTGTTTCGTCTGTACACACGGATGATCAAAGCGTGGGCGAAGTTCCGTCGTGCGATATAAGATATAGAAACGCTCAATCAAGAATCCATTTCGATTTGTGGTGCAACTTGAAGAGAAAACCAATACCCTGATCGAGTGGTATCTACTCGTGAAGCACGATATTTGAAAGCACAACAACGGCCTGTCAGAAGAGAGATACGATACGTAGCCATCGCGACGTGGCGTTGTCAACTCGTCGGCCCGGCAGCAGTTGATGGCGGTGATAAAGGTCGGGGCAAAGCGCTCAGATATCTGCAACTTCCTGTTCGACGGCAAGGGGAATATTATCACCAAAGTTGTGAATTACTTCGTCGAGAAATATCGTCGCTGTCTCGTTTCTGTGGATGACAATATGAAAACTGCTTATATGACGCGAAGTGGTCTCGGTAAACTCAAGAAATGCTGCAACGGCGAAGGGAGACCGAGTTTGGTGAGAATGACGTTATTATCTTCAGCTCCTGCCGCATTTGCGAGATGCTCGAGCTCATTCCAGAGTTGCTCATGATCGACTCCACACACAAAACAAGTAGGTACGCAACGTCTTCACACCAGCTTGTGCACTTGAATCAACCGCTCCAGAAACGTGGCTTCAAGTGCGGCTTCTTTGTTGCGCTCAAATTTAGGCGTACTGCGAACCCAACGATGACTAAAGAAAAATGACCCGACGCACTAATCGCCGTCCGATACCGTATGGTGAAGTTAATCATTAATATGTAGGTCAATGCTGCGAGATGACGCCAGCGAGAGAGGGGAGTGACAAACCGTTAGTCAGCAATATAATGAGTGACACAGTGAGTGAACGACACAGTACCACATTGAGCGAGTGACACAGTAACACATTGAGCGAGTGAGAGTGGAGCATTCACAGCATGACAGTTACGTGCAATTGCTTCCACATAAGACATGAAGTAATTCCGTCGCTATCAATGGTACACGATCTATGTTTTCACCTAAACAAGATCATCACGACAGTGTCGTGCAAAATCGATATTTCGCAAAGTATTCAAGCGTCCACGCATTGTCCAAGTGTTTTCGTTTGATACGTGATCAATACGTTTTCGCATACAACCCACCTTCAAATGTCACTTTCATGTTTCAAAGTCATATAAGGTTTACGACATCGAAAAGTGGACGAAAAGTGGACGAGATCTGCAACAAATGAGTGGCTGTCAGAAACCCACATAAGCACAGTCCAAATATAACAACCATTTTTACCTACAGTATTCGTGGTCGTTACGTACATTGTACGTACACAATACGTGAACTGGAGCGAGTGTACATGATATCATTGTGAACCGCCAAAATTGACATATATTTAATTACGAACGGTGCGGGACACATCAAATGTGGTGCGGTGCGTACTATAATTGGTGAGACGCACACATTTTTGGTGCAAAGTACAGGAAATTGATATTTAATTATTGGCATAAATGTGCACAATAAATCCCCGAAATTACACTCTACCACAGACATCACTGAGGTTGTTAAAACGTGGACAAAACGTACACAGTACTTGGTGATGTGACCCGCCTCAAATACATAGTAGGTAGAACAAGCATATAATAATCAATTGGGTAGAACTAGCATATAAAAACCAAGTGCCTGTCATTCGTCTTACTACCGGATGTCATATAACAGGGTTCATTCTACAAAATGTAGTATTATCATCCCAAACAAAGCTATCTCGATGCCCGATGGCACAGCGAGCGACGACGACGCTCGGCCAGTGCAATTGTAGACAAGCACTTTTCATGTCTCAACGACAATAATTCACGCGCCACCTCCGATGCAGCTCCTGGTGTTCCTGCCGCAAGTGCCAGTGACGCTGTCACGACTGCTTCTACTGTCCTCGCTGCCCTCCTGTAGCAACAATTGGTGCCTCGGGCGATACTGTTGCCGCAACATTTGACCCAGTCGTCAGTGACGAGAACGCCACCCCATCAACATGTGTAGAAACAGTTGCAAGCGGGCGCCACGCATGATATTTGTAGGCAGGCACAGCGACCTTGACTTAATGAATTGTAAAGGCATCACCGACCAGGAGGTTGTTTTTTTTGGCGGGCTCGATGATCCAAAAGAGCGATAATTCGACTAAAAATAGTTTCGTGTTGTTAATTTGTGTTTTTACATATATAAAATATGCACGAATGTATCCGAATCGCTCTAGAGGTCGCGAATCGGTCTGAATTTTCACGCTACCGTAGTGCATCGGCAATGTACCATGGCAATTAGACCAAAAGCACGCGTAATATTTTAACGCGTTAAGGTACTAAATTCGTGCTTGGCGCAACAAAATGTGCTCATACTTAATGTCAATGTCTTACTTAAGCTTGTGATTTGTAGTGTGTGATAATTAATAACGACATTGAACAGTTGCTTGCAATATTCTTAACATAAATCAGTCACTCTTACAACAGAGTATGAGACATTATGAGTCGAGAACCAAGTTTTTGTTAAGACATAAGCCAGTGATTTCTCAGTTCAACATGGTTTATCTATCGTGTCTGGTAAGGAAAACAATGTGACGGCCATTTATTTGTAACATCGCGTCAGTATGGCAGAGTTGTCGTAAACCAATATGTTTGAGTATATGCTGCGTATTATTCCTAAAAATCGTTCTTTTGGAATTAATTGTTTATATACATATAAAATCAAAATTCTCTAATTTACCTTCATAGTGTATCGCATTGCTTTACACGCACTTCATGCATGAGACATATTCATGTCATGTCAGTTGCATATCTGCAGAACGTACTGTATTATAAATCAACAATATATTGCGTATTGCTCCACTTGTGAAGTGCGCCTATTAATGGTATAACAAAAAATGAGGTACATTGAAATTTACACATAAGCTGTACTCAAACCGTATATTACTCTATTTTTATGTGTAAAACGATACTTTTATATATTACTAACAACCTATTGGACATGTTAGTCGACAGCCAATTTATTATAGGTAAATAGAGGCATAGTTTCTAATTGTCAAGTGAGCAATTCATTATGTAGAACATAATTTACTACTCGACTTTAACATACTTGTTTTGATATATAGGAAAACAGTACGTGTAATGTACATGTATATAATAATGAATGGAATTTTTAAGTCATCAGCATAATCTTAATACGATCTCTATATGCATTTTGTTCCTTTATCAAAATAACAGACAGATATCAACCAAAAATGTCGCATTAAAGACAATGCAAAACTAGTATTTGTGCTATGTAGGCGGCTTAAATATTTATATCCATGTTTAGCGACATTAATCCAGCATGTTGTTGAACGTTTATGTACAAACGCAAATTGCGAAGCTAAAAACGATGGGGTGCAGGTGCCCTCAAGAAGCAAATCATAAGAGCGAGAGGGTGCGTACATGGAGGAGGATATATACAGACATAAGTAACTGCTTTGTATTTGATAAAAAGCACCGAAGTGATAACAATATAATAATCTAAATGTGAAGCAAACCGCTTTGAATATGCGTATACGATTTCAAAAACTATATAACGTAACACAATAAAAAGAGTGTATCTCGATTCCTAGTGCTAAACGAAATTCGTTTGAACGTTTATTACTCAAAACGTACATATTAATTGGTCAGGATAACGGAACAACTAATAATGCACTTTAATTCAATTCATACACATGAGGACGGGTTTTTGTGCTGAATTCGAATAAGTGGTATTGACAGCCTATTTACATTCTAAACAACCCACCACTCGATGCAGTACGCTCATTTGATATAAATAATTGGCAGTACGTATTGTGACAGAGAAGAAATACAAAGCGCACGTACAGTAAAGTACTTCAAAATCAAGTCACAAATTTCAAACGGTCGGATATTTTAGTTGGCGCTGTTAAGACGAGGCAAACAGATATAGTTTTGTTTTGCTTTTACATTTTCCCACTTATTTATATCTGCACACCGCTTGCTTAACGGATTCATAAAGCAGTAGTTGCTCTGACGAATACATGAAATACATAGAGTGTTTTTATATATGGCGATATATGATGTGAGGTAGTATTGATATGAACTTGTAAGGTATTATATATATATGAATTGTTGAATACTGTGCACTTCTCTGTTCCGTTTGAATATGATCCATGGTAGCAATTTTTTATTTGCATAAGAGCTAAAACGATTTTTTGTATTCTTGAACAATCGAATGATATTTGTTTTCGCTGAAAAGCACTTTTGGCGAAGGATTATATTTAACAGGTTAACGCGTTTAGCCAATAAGATTGTGTTTTGTCAAATTTTTGCCAATAAATCATAATATGTAGACCACATTGTTTATCAATTTTATATCTAAATGGACCAGAGACATATTACCGCGATCTATACTACATTATGCATATGCAAGTTTGTATTTAATATAAGCAAAACGAACTGAGCAAAGAGCCAGCGCAACCAGTTTTGTTGCTGTACAATATAGCGCCAGTTATATACTTCTCATTCTTGTTGATATGCTTTTTGTGGTCTCCCCGTACTATCGAAAAATATATCGACACAACGAAATAGCACTAGCTGGAATACTATGAAACTGTGTTTCAGCAATGCACTTGTGAATATAGAGGTTGAAACGTCTCTTTGTAATTTGGGCCATGTTTGTACATTGTAACTTTGATTGACATATTCTGTAGATGCTATGATTCTAATTTATCAGTCCTTTTTGGACTAAATAGTATGGGCGCCATCGCAATCTAAGCAATGATTCTAATCAAGCAATACGTCGCTCTCTCTATATCTTTTTCTATTTCTGCTTAAGGAATGTTCATACCGATATAGAGCTTATGTAATGCAATTTTTAGCAAGGGCCTGATTTGCAGGTCGAGACTCGATGTGTTTATAGAGTGTATGCAAAGCTGTCATCAAAATGAAAAGGTAAATGTGCTATTTTGGATAACTTTATGTTGTCGACATCTATTTTCCACGAAACTCGATGATGTATCTGGCTATCAAATAGTTTTATGGTTGTCGAGACCAATGAGGAATCACCCAAACAACGAAATTCAATACTCAGACCCAGTCTCTGACGCGCAAGTTTGGCTCTTTAAAGCAATTGGAATTTCGGAATTCATAGTTGAATTTGATGTAATGCGATTTACACGAATAAATATGACATTCATATATGTACAAATAGTATATCGTTGAGAATATGTTAAACCAAAATAGAAAGTATGTATGAGCTGTTAGAACACCACTACACTCGCTAAAAGTATTAGCTAAAACAAATGTTTCTGTACGGCAAATGAAAGCTGCGTTATACACTCGGCACCAAGTGTGCAATGTTAAATCGAACACAGCAAACGCCGCGATTTAATTCGTGGTAGTGATATACTGGCGGACCACAAACGAAGAGTGCGATATCTTGCTGCGTAGTGGGACTAATTAAATTTGCTTTATACATTTATGTATATACAATATGTGCTCTCCGATTTTTATACTCCGATTTGTGTACGTGTACGGACACTGCAAAACGAGTCGGGATAAAATAAGCAGACACATGAATACAATGAGTATTCTATCCTCGATTATCAGCATAATACAGGCGATTCGTGCGATCACTATTTCGGCGCGCAACTATGTAGTACGGTCCGCAGCGCAAAGGGCACACCGTTGTTGTTGGATGTTGCTGCTGCAGCAACAAAACTGTGAATCTTTCATCAAATTGCCAAATCTTCGCTGAGTATTAAAAGCTCAGATTATGCTGTAATTAACCAACTCGGTATATATTTATGTTTGTAGTGCTTCTAAGTATAGTTTTTTTGTGCTACAGTAACCCATTTTTCAAGTGGAGCATTGCTGTACTACAAAACGAGTCGGATAAATAAGTAGCACGCAAGTCACCAAGCGCAAGATCGCTCGCTCGCTTGGCGCTACGCGACGCTACGTGACAACGTCGACACGATGGCACAGCGCACGAGCCCGAAACTGATGGAGTTTGGCGACGACTCGCCGCGTATCGCGCCGCCACCACCACTGCCGCTGTCGTCGACATCATTACCAACAGACGCCACCAGCTGCCCAGCGAGCAGCAGCGGCACCACCCACAGCAAGAGCATGTATTTTTCTGACCTGCGCCCGTACGACGTAGCACCTCCACCACTCATAACAACAGCATCATCCACAGTCGCAGAGCCATCGATGGCTACAGCGCTACTGCCCGTGCCGGAGCGCGCCACCGTGCGGTTCTTCGTGTCGTGTACGAACGTCGACGGGAACCTCGTCGCCAGTTCGTCGACGCGCACGGCACAGACATTTGTGCGCGGCGCACTCAACATGTTTGCACAGACCGCAGCAGGGGGAAATAAGACGAAATCGCCGCGTGGGAAGCCACCAACGGACGTGAACGTCGAAGTGCGCGTGTCGCGCGAACTCCCACTCGACGCCAGCGACAATCGGACCGACACGAGCTTTCGTAGCGTGACGACAGACGATGCGCGGGACGATACGAGCACTTCAACAGCACATACGGACGCTTTGACGCCTACATCAACAGCGCAGACGCTCGGCGTCGAGAGCTTCTGGAGCGAACGGAAAAAGAGCCGGACGCCACAATTTGCCGTCGGGTTTTCAATTGCGTGTCAATCCCCCTCAGCATTCGATCGGCACGTCCAACTACTCGTCATGATCCCAGACGACAGTCAGCCGCACTCGAACAAGCACAGCCACGTGTTTGGCGTCGCGCAGACGTCGTTCCATGAGTTACTGGCAGTTGCAACGACCGGTCGGTATCAACAGACGCTGACGCTACCGGTGCTGTCGCCCGTTGCAGACAATGCGAGTGTCACATTGCGCTTTGTCGACGTCGAGCCGCTCGTGCATGTGCTGTTTCGACCACGCAACAGTTTGTTTCGTGCATTTCTATTTGCGCCGCCAGCAGCATCGACGATAGATAGCGAGTTTCAACAGCAACAACAACAGCAGATCGATAGCGTCATGGCACCTGTCGTGTCTACTGTACACGTCGCAGCGAAATTGGCGATTGAAGAAGCGGTCGAAGTCGATTACAGCGTCACGTTGCCGTTGCAGCTCATGAGTGTTTGTCATTCGGAATTGTTACAAATGGCGACCGAGTGGACGCATCGGTACAATTTGAATCGGAAGAAAAGGCGGCACTTTGACGACGACGCAGAGGCGCTTGCGTTTCAACACGACGTGTTTCACGTCCAAGTCATTTGCGGTCGGCACCTCACGACCAGCACCAGCAATGCAGACGCTTCTGCATCGACAAACCATAGAACAACCGACCAGAGCATGCGGCCGTCGACGTTCTCGCTTGCTGGACGTGGTGGCGGCGGTGGTGGTGGTGGTGGTGGGTTTATGAACCGCCTCAAGACCCAAGCAGGCAAGTGGAGCGGCCCTACGAGTAGCACTAACAACGCGACTGGCGACGCAACAACCGACAGCAGCTCTGGCGGCAGTTCCACGATCCATCCATTCGTTGTGATCAAATTCACCGACAGTGCAGGTCACACCAACGGTCCACAGGAATTTACAGTCGGTCGCACGAACACCGAGTACGACGCACCACATCCAGTCTGGTCGACAAACAAGAGCGTCGCGAAATGTCCGCATAACAAACCATCGATCAAGCTCCACGTGTCGCCTCTCCTCCCAAGTCGCGTCGTCGTCTCGCCGATCAACACTCTCAAGGAATTTGTGTTTTATCGCCCGAGCGGGTTCGTAGACAAAGAAGAACTGAGTGGATGGCTCCGGTTTGAAGTCTACCACGAGAGCTACACGTACATGACCGGCGTGGAAGCTGAATTGATAGGTGAAGTCGTGATTCCACTCCAGAGCGTTCGAGACGCCATGACGCGCGAACGCACGACTGTCCGTAGTGGACATGTGGACGTACACGCAACAGCACTGACGCTCGTCGATTGGTTTGACGTCCGATCATTAGCGACTGACGAATGTATGGGACAAATTCAATTGCGATTGCACATTCGATTGGCGCATCCAATCGACCCATCAGCTGCAAACAGCGATGCCAGTCCAGCGGATACAAAGCCACTCACGCATCCATCGAATAGCAGTAGCAGTACATTGGAGAATGAACTGCCGCTCGAATTTCTCTTGCCGCACGTCCTGACGATCCAGCGCCATTTAGTAGAAGTCGCCGATATGATCCGCTTGAGTACTAGCTTACTACTTCAACAACAGACGTTCAAATCGAGTCTCGACAAGAAACGCGCCGACGTCCAGAGCCTCGCGACAAATCTCCACGTGTCGTACTTTCGGATCTATCGGAATTTTGCATCGCCCACGAGCCTCGAGCGCTCGCGCAGTGCATCGACTGCTGCGGATGCTGCCGCTGCAGCAGCGATGCGATACGTGCCGCCAATGCTGCAAGTCCAGCCTTCGACCGAGGACTTGCTGGGGCTGGGTGATGCTGCTGTCGACAGTCGTCAATCGCCAGCGTCGCTATCGACGCCACTGTCGCCGAGTGCGCGTGCGACGCTGTCGCTTGAACAGCGTGCGGTGCTGCCAGAGACGCATGCGACGATCACGTGCGGGGCACCAACAGCGCATGCGATGGGCCTCACGGAGTACGGACTCCGTGAGATGGAGCACGAGATCCATCGCCTGCAGAGCATCTTGGACAAGTGCACGCCACGGATCATGACGACAAGTGTGCAGAACGCAGCAGCACTCGTACCGGAAGATGCAGTGGATTTTCTATATAGTGGCATCTCCGACGATGTAGACGGCGATAGCAGTGGGAACAGTAGTGAAGGACTCGACATTGTGAATCCGGATGGAATCACAGACGCTGACGCTGACATCGCAGTCGTCGAAGCCGCGGATTCAGTGACTGCGACGCCCTCCGCTTCTACTGACAAACGACCAGCGCCACTACTGGCAAAGAAGAAATATTCGATGATCGCAGCACGCGCAGTCGCTGGTGCAAAAGCTGCGAAGAGCCGCTTGCCAACAGCACCCAAGAAAACTTCTTCTACCAAACACAAACAGCAATCAAGTAGTAGCAGCAGTGACGACGCTGCTGGTGCTTCTACAACCAGCAAAGCCAGTGAGATCAAGTACCCGTCGCTCCGGACCGAAGCAGAGGACGGTATCGACCCGACAACGTCGATTAACTATGCCGTGCGCGTCCTCTGTCGCCTCGAGATGCTCAAGACCGAGTATTACTTGCGCAAGAGCGTCGCCGTCTCACAAGCTGTTAGTGGTCTCGTCGCATGCTTTGTCGCGGAGCTCGAATTGAGCTTAGCAGAGCACAACACGAGCGGCTTGGAGCAACTGAGTCGCATTGGGTTCTTGATTGGGTGGGAGAGTTTGATTTCGTCGCACGGGAAAGAACTGCGAATGCTGTCAGATGCGTGGGTCGCGATCAAGTGCCTCGAGACGTTTGCGTTCCAGCTCGTCGAGCGAACTGATGACGATGATGAGGAGAACGACAACGACGTTGAGCTTGAAAAGCGCGCGCACGTCGGCTACACGATCCGCGTGTTTGTGCCGCAAGCGCAGTTTGCAGCATTGCCGCTAGCGCTCCAGCGAGGCGAGCTCATTGCAATCACGTCCGTGCTGTTCACGCAAGGGATCAACGAGATGCAGAGTCTCGCAAACATCGTCGGTCACGCTGGCGTGTCGATCCAGTCGAAGATCAACCAACTGAGTCTGAAATCGATCGTCGAGTACTACAATCGGTTCACTGCGAGCAGCGACGCGTTTGCGTCGGAAACGAGCGTCGGGTCACACCCGAACGAGATATTGCGCAATTTACGAGCGAGCGTCGAGAAAGAGAGTGCGACGAACAAGAACACGTGCATTCTGCTCCATGCTGCGGATGCCGTGCGGTCGCTCCACGGCGGCCGCGTGACGTACTGCAAATCGGGGAAGGACCGCACAGCGATGAGCGTGACGCTCGAACAGGCGCGGCTGCTCGTGCAGCGCAAGCGCCATGTCTTGGACGAGATTGCGAATGGTAGCAGTAGCAGTAGCGACAGCAGCAACAGCAGCGGTCCGCTCGACGAAGTCAAGAGCGTTGCGAACACGATGCGTGCGTTTGGCGTCCGGATTGCAATTGCGCAAAAGAACGTCGGTCGGCCGCAGTACTCGTTCAATAGTCTCCAGCGCAAGCTGTTGCCGGAGATCTACCGGCCGCCCATGGGGACGATCCAGGACATCGTCACGAGTGTCACGGCACGTGACTCGTAGGACTGTGCATGTTGGCTGTGCAAGTTGGCTGATGACGCCAGTCTATTGTTAGTCGAAGGAGAAAAGACATCGCAGCTGGAATGGATGAATGTGTTATATAATGTGTAAAATCTCAATGTGGCGAGTAAGTGCGTGCGCATGTTTTGCGAGTTGCAAGTAGCATAGCAACATCGTCGATCACACCTGCTCGTGTTCAAATACGCATTCGACAATCACCTTGGTATGCACTAGTCGTGTTTCGGTCGACCTAGCTGATCTTGCGTCGTGGGCTAGATCGTATACATTGCGTGCGTGAGAGAGCCTACTGGAAATAGTAACGACTTGGCAATAACCTACCAGCTGCAACTACGTTCTGGTCGCTCCGGCTGCACGTAGCGCTGCAACGACATCGCTGTGACCTCTCTCGATAGCTGTAGTCAGAGGTGACTCGCTGTTCTTGTTATGCGCGTCCACGTCCGCGCCGTGCGCCGAAAGTGCGTGCACGATGTCCACAAAGCCAGCAGCCGATGCAATGTGCAGCGCTGTGTCGCCTCTGTCTTGGCACTTGGCGTTGACGTCCACTCCGTGAGCTAACAGCATGTCGACGACGTCCGCAAACCCCATTGCCGCTGCGAGGCACAATGCTGGATCCTCGCTACTATCGTCGCTGATGATGTGATCCACGCTCGCACCAGCTGCCAGCAGCCGCGCAACAACTGCATGGCGATTGCCACTTGTCGCAGCACACTGAAGTGGGGTCATCCCAGCGTTGTCGAGAGCGTCCACTTCAGCACCGTCTGCAACCAACAAGCGAACGACGCTGT
>JAADXH010001042.1:0-14152 GCA_023337595.1 Globisporangium camurandrum | reverse complement strand
TTCGACAATGTGTTTGCGACTCAGCCCTTGTGCGTTCGGCCCCGAGTCGCTAGTGAACCCATTCGTTCCCCAGAAGATCTTGGCGCTCACGACGAGGTCCTCGCGTGTCCACACACCTTCAGCGATGCCGCGTGCAATCGCCTTCCCCATGAGCGCCTCGGCCTGGCCGTCCGCGTAAATCTCGGCGTTGTCAAAGAAGTTGATGCCGTGCTTGAACGCGTGCACGAGGATCTCGTACGCCTTGTCAAAGTCCGGCATCAACGCGAGTGACATCCAGCTGCCGAACGAGAACGTCGACACGAGTAGCCCCGAGTCGCCGAGGTATCGGTACTTCATTGCGTGAAAGCGCGCAAAAGAGGTTATGAGCGTCTTTGGATACGACGGCACGGATGCGTGGAGACTTGAGAGGCACGAATGCCATGAAGCTAGCATCAACGCACCTTGATATCAGCACTCTCGTGCATCCTCGTATCCGTTAGCTAAACATGTTTACATTTGCAACGTTGGGCTTCCAGCAAACGTTGCGAACCGATTGACGACGCTGCGTAAAACATGAACTGCATCCCGATCCGAGGCTGGAACAAAGTGGAGGTTCACCCACGACGTAGACGGGTGCACTGGTTGAAACATGAATTGCATCCCGATCCGAGGTTGGAGCGAAGTGAAGGTTCACCCACGACGCAGACGAATACGACGGTCACCTCCGTGTGGACAAACGCGTTGCACTTTGTACTGTACGTGTTTCCCGTGCTGAGTTTTACGAGACTTGATCAATCTTCTGGACGTGCTACGGCAGCTGAGATGCACCTTCAACGATACCTTTTTTTGATTTTTGGCATGTATCTCGAGCACATTTTAGACAACCAGTATAAATAGCATGATATATAATTACAGTATTTGTTGTGAGAGCGTAATTGTATGTTTGTTGTGCTGTTTCAGCATCTCAACATCGTGATCTGAGGTCACCATCACTGGTCACGTACCTACGCTATAAACACAATTCTATCTTGCACGGTATGACCTGATTGCGCTTGATCGATCGTTTATGTCCGAGCAACAAAGTGAGCGTAAACGTAGGGTCTTTAACAACAATTTGATCCAGTCGCTCAAGAGCGAACACAGTCCGCCGACGGCACCAATCGCCCGGTTTAGTCTGTATCTATAAGTGCCAGAGCTTGTACAAGCTCATCGGTTGTTTCTCCATTTTGCTTCTATTCATTTCTATCACTACACATGCACGAATCACCGCTCAAGTGTCGAGAAATCGCCCTGACGCCATGTCCATGAGCGACGCGCCAACGTGGACGACCTCGACCTTGCAGAGCTTGCCATCGATCGACGTGCACATCGTAAGTGCTCCCCAGAGTCCCTGCAATCCACTGCAGGCATGAACATGGAGAGAAAGAGAGAGAGTGAATCAAGACAGCGTGAGTATGGTTGCTGGCAGACAGACGTGGACTACAAACGCCTCACTCGCGCGCCAGTGAAAGCGCAGACGCACTTTTTCCGTACACGCAACAGCGCTGACGTCGGCTCAGCCGTTGACGCGCGCTGCATCTCGAGGATGTCAAATTCGCTCGTAGCCGCTCCCATGACACCAAATACGACTCGGAGCGTGTTGCTAAGCGCAAACTTGAGCCGCTTGATGTCGCTCACTGCCTCCGTGCCATCGTCGGTCAAGCTGTGTAGTAGCAATCGAATCGTAAGAGTTTGTGGTGCATGCGCATGTTTAGCGAGGTCGGACGTGCTGTGCCAGCGCAGTGTCCAATTGCTCTCGACAATTTGTACTTGCATAACACACGCACAGCAAGTCCGCAAGCGAGCGTCCTGTACACGTACATGACAATCTTGACGTACACGACGTCCGAGTGCAGCACAAACTTGCGATGTGGCAGCGCTGGTACAGCTGATGTCGGCGCACTCGTCGTCGCGACGCTGCTGCTGCTGATTGTGCTCGCCATTGTTGCTGTGATAAGTGCTGGTGTTGCGTTTGTGAATTGAAATGGCAGACTAAATACACAAATACAATAGCTATAAATATATACAAATGCATACCGGTATATGTATCTTAGTTGACTTATATCATGACGATGTCGATGCAAGGGACAGGGCAACACACACCAACTGTAGCTTAAACGCGACTCGCTGCTCGATGCTTATATTATAGCATCTACTGCACATCCAGGAGCCATGTGCTATATCTCTCAACACACACGCTGCCTCTCACAAAAACTCGCTGTGCTTGTTCGGCAGCATCAACTTCGATTGTTTCTCCGTTGCATCCGTTCGTCATCTCAAAGCTTCTTGGGACGCTGCTGTTGCACACGTGTGCCTGCAATCGGACTATCCGTGTTCCGGCGCTGGCCGTCAATGTAAAACTGCGCGTCTTCGTCCGACTGTGCGCTCATGGCCGACAAGAACGAGTCGTTCACGTTGCTCGTCGTGTAGTGTCCATCGCCATCGGCACCATCATCGCCCAAATCACTACGACGATCGTTCTCGCCCTGGATCGTCGACCCACTACGCAAATACGCTGCTGCCGTTGCGCCGTCGCGTGTGCTGCTATCGTACGCACCGAAGGAGTCGCTCGTCGTGCTGCTGCTGACGTCATCGTCCAGCGCATCAATGTCAATGTCACGATCCCGCGCGCCAGCTGAGTCATCCTCCTCCTCCTGCTGGTCAGTAGCGTCGTCCAACGACTCGTGCGTGTCGACGTAGTAGCTCTTGTTGCTGTGTGGATCATCGCCATCACCACCGCCAGTGCTGCTACTACTATTGACACCCAAGAGCGTCTGGTTGTCGCTCGCGTCGACAAACGCATCGGTCGAGTACGAATCGACCGAGTCGACCGAGTAGCTCGGTCCGAACGCTAATGCATTCGCTGCTGCTGCTGCTGCTCCTTCTGCATGCGTCGAATCGCGTCGTACCGAGTCGTCAACGTCTTCGATCTCGGTCTTGGAGCGTCGATCAAACCAATCGATCGAGTCGTTGCTCGTGATCGACGTCGTAGTCGCTGGCGCTTGCAGCTCACGCAAATTACTGCTCGTCTGGGGTGACCGACCGTCAATGTCGTCGCCAAACGACGACGTGTCGCTGTCCGAGAAGCGCAAGTACGACTGCCGCACGTGCGGCGGCGTGTGACGATTCACTGGCGCTGCTGCTGCTGCTCCTACCGCCACGTGCTGCGTCCGCTGGGGCAGTGGCGCGGCAACAACGTCGCTGTCTTCCTCGTCGTCGTCCATGTCGTCCAAATCGATGCTCGCTTTCCGCAGCGGCGTCCCAAACGCATTCGCACTCTCAAGTGCGTAGTACGACGTTGGACTCACGTCAACGGCAGCAGCAGCAAACGGCGTTGCGAGGTCCGAATCGCGGCCACGTATCGCAGCACCAGCGCCGTTGTTCCGATCTCTGGATTGACGATCGCGCGTCGCAGCAGCAGCAGCTACACCGCCACCAATGGCTGCGTAGTGGCGATTTGCGTGTGTTGGTTGCTGCTGCTGCGGTGTATTGTGACCGTAATCGTCGACGCTGTCGCGTGCAAACGGCTGCATATACGCACTCTGGCCAGTCGACTGTCGCCCGTAGCCTTGCTGGCCGTAGCTGTTCTGCTGTGTTGTAGCTGCTGTCGCTGCTGGTTGTTGGCCACTGTAGCTGCCATGCAGATCCGCCGTCTGGCGTCCGTAACTCTGCTGGCTGTAGCCTCTCTGCTGTTGTTGCTGCTGCTGTTGCTGCTGTTGTCCATACCCACGTGGCTCTACTGCTGTCGGTTTGTGCTGCTCAAGCGGTGCGCCACTCGTGGAATCCATGCGCGCGTACGCTGGTCGCTGCTGTTGTTGCTGCGTCGTCGTCCCTCCATTCCCCCGCTCTAAATTGATCACATCCTCACTGTCTTCATTCGTCATCTTCTTGTGCTTGCAGCCGAGCACCAGTTTCCGAACGATCGTATACGCTTGGCGGACAAACAGCAGAAAGAAAATCACGATGTTCACGCCAATGATCCCATACGCAACGTTGTCGCGTACGGACTGGGGAAACACATCATCCTGCACCAACAGCAGCATCATCGCAACGAGCACGACTTTGAGGAAGACAGACGTGATCCCAATGTAGTACAGAAACCGCAAGAGATGCGGTTCGCGGACCAACAACAGCACCAAGTAACACAGCGTCAGGCCCAAGATACTTAGGAGTTGCGTCGTTGCGTTTTGGACGACGCCGACGACTGCGCCGGTCGAGACTGCCAGCAAAATGCGCGGGACAAAGAACAATCGGTTGTCGACGTTGTACTCGTCGTAGTACGCGCCGTACTTGGCGGCAAACGGTCGCTGGTCGTGCGCAAACGTCCCGAGATCGTCGAGCTCGTCACGATGCGCCGTGATCACGACAATGCCAAACACAATGGCAAAGAGAACGATCGCTGCAAGTGCCAAGACGCCGACAATAAAGTACGTATCGCGTTTTGTCGAGCCAGCAGCGTTCGTGTAGATATAGTAGCTCCCGGCCATACTAAAGATGTATTGCGCCAATAGCAACGCGAGGAGCGACGCCCAGACGACTTTGCGGTACAGCGTCCGTGCGATTTGGGTGGTCGACTGCGTCTTGCTGCACGCTGCGAGCACGATCGTCCCAATAATGTAGAGGATGTGGATCGCTGCGACGACGATGCCAAAGCTCAAGAGCGTATAGAAGAACAGCCGCTGCGGCGCGACACCAATCAGCGCTGCGTAGCGCTTTGGACCGGTCTCACCGCTTGCCGCCGATGCTAACAGACTTGTATCGAGGCGTCTTGTTGTGGACGTTGTGGACCCAACAATGTCGGTGATCGATTTCGGGACGTTGAAGTTTGTCCACGCGAGTTCGCGCGAAAATTGATGCAAGAACACGGGCGCGCCGTCGATCTGGAGCTGGCTGATCATACTGATGAACTGTGCTTGTTCGACAATGTGCGTCATTTCGTAAAAGCCGCTCGTGAAGCTTAAGGCAGACGCAGCAGTTGGGAAGATCGACGCCCATAACATGGACGCAACACCAGCGGCCGCACCGGCTGCGAGCGACGTTGCGATCACACCGGACGCAGTCGATCCAGCGCTCGTGTCGAGAAAGTGGCGCGTCCCAGTCGTCGTTGTCGGCCAGTCCGTGTTGACGCCAAACACGCACCCGGAGCAGTTGTTCGCAGCAATGACGTTCGCGTCGAGTGCGCTGATGTCAACGTCGCGACTGAGCTGCAGTGCGTCGCGGATCTGGTCTTCGCCCCATGGAATCGCGTAAAAGTAGAACGTCAAGACGAACGCCGCGAGTGCACCGATCGACACGACGATGCCAATCAGCTGCGTGAGCACGATGCACCCGCAGCACTTGAATGCGGTCTTGACCGGATTGATCATCGCGTGTATGGCACGTATCGAGCGTGGAGTGTATTCGACTGCTGTGTGTGTTGTGTGTGTGAGTGAAGTATCGATGCGAATGCGCGCCGGTGCGCGGCGTGTCGATGTGAATGTGCTTGTGGGTCTCTCGCAGCAGCTGTGCACGCAGCGCGGTCTTGTGTGTTGGCGTTGCTCGATATGTTTTGCTCGTCACGCAACGGTTTTGCGCACAATTGCAGTTCAATGAAAATATGGTGTAAATTACGGCATAGAGTCAGCTGGCACACTTGCTGTTTGTAGGAGCGTGTTTTATTTTCGCCGTCAGACATGAGCTAAATATTTTGGCAAGTGGATGTTGGCAAAGCGGTAAAATCCACTCGTACTGTGCTACTCGTGCATAAGCAAGCATCGCTTCGTTAAGCAAAGCTGCATTCGTGATAATGTGCTCTTGCATCGTAGCACAATACATCGTCGGCACCCAAACCTTTTGATAGCGTTGGACATGTGGTGCGTCAAATGTGTCCACTTTGTCATTCCTGCCAATCTGCAGTAATCCACATCAAACGTTGATAATGTATAGTTTATCGCTTAGAATAACATACAGAAAATAATAATACATTCAAAAGTGTTAAAGCTGACAAATTTAGCTGACATCTTTGCCTTACATTTTGCACCAGCCGACGCCATCACCACGATGTCCGAGACGCATCCGTTCGAGTGGTGCGTGTGTGCTGCCTGTCGCATTACTTTGTATGCCTGCAGCCACCATGCATTGTACTGTGCTACCGCTGCTGTCGCGGTGGTAGCAGCAAATGAACCGAGCGCGCGCTGCACTTGTGTGTGTCTTTGCAAGCATGAGCTGCACATCGACTCACACACATTCGCTTGCGTGTGTTGCGCACACGTCACCACACACATGCAGCGACATCACATTGGCGTTCCCCGAGGCAATCGATGCACAGCATGCGCTCGAGACGCTGCAAGTCGACGCCGAGATCCAGCCAGACAAGATCCACCGGACGCTCGCTGTCGACGGCGTGAACCTCGTCGTGTACGTCGAGATGGCTGCTGCTGCTGCTGCTGCTGTTCTGTGTTTGTTTGCTACTCTAGCAATACGCACTGGCCACAGCATGTACTAACAAATCGTATGTGCATCATGCTCTATGTCGATCGCCATCAACTAGTCACTTCCAAGCTACGGAGATCCGCTTGCTGCGCGCTGCAGTGTCGTCATTCTATGACATGGGGCTGCTCGTTGCACGCACGCTGCTAGAGTTTAAGCAATAGATACAAAACATCCTTGTCCTCCATATGTTCGTACGTTGTGCGTCTGCATCGTAACGCTGTGAGCAGTGCGTTCATCAAAGCAGAATATATATAGTTTTTTTCGCTGCAGATGCACATAAAATGAGTGCTTTGCAAAAATATATAAAATATTACATGGTCTTCAAACTCATGCGCATCAAAAACGGGCACAAGAACTGCCGATGTCAACGACAACGCCACAGCGCGAGAGCGTCGGGCGATTGCTGCGCTTCGTCCAGGACAGCGAGCATTTCCACGTGCGTACCACAAACACCGCCGGCGTCTATTACTAGGAATGCACTGACACGTGCAACAACCACTTGCTACTGCTGCCGCAGTTGGAGCAGGCGATCAATGGGCATGCACGCTTGCGTCACGAGTCGACCAACCGCCAAACTGCGTCACAAGCGCTGCTGCTGCCTCGCAGTAGTGACGATGAAAGCCGCATCTACAAACGCAGCACTATCTTCCAACCAACCGCTAGTCCAAACATCCAGATCGTCGATGACAACGCAACGTCGACCGCCAAGGTTTGTAGTGTTTCACATTGTGCAGCACACGCATACAATGCAAGCGTGTCGGCACGACACGATAGACTAACACACGCATGCGTGCCGCTGCACGTACGTATCGTCAGCCACCACCGACAAGACGCCTGACGCTCGCAGACCACAAGCGCATTGCGAACCTCCAGATCGTATTGGTGCGCTGCATTGCTCTCTCTCTCTCACACACACGTCACACTGGCACGCACAACTGACTCTGTCACTGCTACATACAAAAAGAACGCAGTGAATGATGCGATGCAGACAACGTCAGCGTCACCAGACACATCGACGAGCAACTTGCTTCCTGCGCTGACGAATGCGCTCATCACGCAGCTCTTGCGCTGTGGCAGCGCATCCAAAGACAACGTCTGCGCATGGAACAGTGACGCACAAAAGCTCCTAACGCTACTCTATTGGATCGCAACAAGCGATCGCTGTTCGACAATCCAAGCGACCGCTACACACGACCCGCATCGCTTGAATCCACTGCTGGCGCTGCTGCTGACGCAAATGAGCTCAGCAACCGAACGCATCGACAAGAACGAGCAGCTCACTGCTGCGCTCGTGCTGTTTGAGCTCCTGCAGCAGCATCGCGAACGCGTCGCGTCGGCTACTGCAGCAGACGATCGTGACATTCAGCGTCCGTCGCTGCTAAAAGCCAGCGCTGTAAGCGCGATCGATGCGCTCGTGCTGCTCGTACAGCGCGGCTGCATCCCTGTAGCGGCTCCAGCAGCAGCTGCCACAAGCAGCCGCATCAAGCTCACGAAGCTGGGTCTTGTGAGTTTGGAGGCGCTGATTGCAACGCTGTGCGACTACGCAGCGTGGCGCTTGGCGTCCTCCAGTCAGCGCCTGGACGATGACGCTACAGTCGACAGCGCTGTAGAGATCCAAATTCAAACGCTGCTGCGTGGCGTTGACACAGCGCTCGTGACGCTCCAGCGCGTCCATGCGCCAGTTGGAGCTGCTGCGCGCAGTCACAAGCGGACGCTGTTGTTGGCGCTGACGCAGCTCCAGACGTACAGCAGTATCTGCAAGACGTTGTTAACAGCCACCGAGTTGGGCGACGCAACAGCAGCAGCAGTCGAGATGCTCTGTTGGCACTGGAGCGCGTCAGCGATGCTGCTGTGTTCGCGCAGTGCGGCAACGATCCGCATGCGGCAGCGCACGCCGCTCGGTGCGCTCCAGCGCGCGACTGCCGCTGCTGCTGCTGTCACCTCCAGCCTCAATACAATCAACAGCGAGCTGCTGCTTGCAGCGCTCCGTCGCGTGTGCATTCTATTGAGTGGCGCAAGGCGACCGGACGCATGGCAAGCGCTTGCACAGGACGCCGACGCTCAAGCGGCAGTGCTGCTGCTCGTCGTGCGTGCATTGCGAACTGCCAACGACCAACAGCACGTGCTGCTGCTTGGCTTTGCAATCGACGTGCTGCAGTCGCTTGTGTTGGAAAGCGCCAACGACAGCAGCGATGCATTGCTTAGTGACGCTCCTGTGGAGGCGCAACGCGCGTTCTTGCTGCTGCTGCTACACGTGCTGCAGCAGCAGTGCAGCGACGACAGCAGCAATAGCAACAACAGCAACAACGCAACGCGTGGCTGGCGATGCGCACTGCATCGTCGACTCGAGCGCGTCGTTGCTGCATTTGCGGTGCAGCGTTGCTTGACGCTCGTGGTGTCGGAAGTGTGGGATGGATTGGCGTTAACAGCGGATGCAACGACTGCAAAGGTGCGTTTGTGTGTCTGCATTTCGTGGCGTAGCGACGACACGATCGACTGTGGCCCTCTCATTATGACGGCGACGCGTGCAGACATCACTATCGCTCGTGCAGTCGATCGCAAAGCACTTCCAGACGACGCGTTCGTCGCACGAGCGCGAGCACTACCGACCCTATCAGTACGTGTGTGTAGTAGCTGCCATATTCATTGACGCTGCTGCTGCTGCTGCTTGCGCATTACTCACACACATGCGTGTGGGTCGTATGCACAAACGAACAAACAAACACACACACACACACGAATAAACAGACGCCATCTGTCGCCATTCGTCGCTGCGTTGCTCGATCACGACGATCGCACTGTCGTCCAATCGGTACGTCACGATAGCATAGTTGTCATCTGTTGCCACGAGAACTGACGGATGCTGATGCTGCCAACAAACAGGCACTGCACTGTTCGCTCGTGCTCGACGTCGAATACTTTACAGCGCTGTTCACTGCGCGCTGCTGCAGCGCGTCCAACGATCCGATCGCCGTCGCGGGCCTCACGTTGCTGTTCACACACAGCGACGACGACGACAACAACGACGACCTCGAACGCATCACCGCTGCATTCATCGATACGTGTCGACACGGTCTGAATACAAAACCGTTGCGCTTCATCGCACCGAGCGACTGGCGTGCGATTGCGTCGGTCGTAGCTGCGAGCGAGTCGACAGCCCAGCTGCAACAGCAGAACGAAGCAGCACACGAGCGCATGCTGGCAACTGCAGCAGCAACACGCGGGTATGTACGGATACACACAAGCAGCAGCTGTCGCCATCGCTTGTACACTACGTGTATTCACGCCTTGTATGATGCCCACTGCAGATGGATCCACGCGCTGACGACACCAACGCAACGCACGTGTGTCGTGCGCGTGTTGCTGCGCAAACTATTTGAGGCACCACGCGATCCATTTGGTTTGCGGTTGCTGCGCACACTCGTTGCTGCAGACTGGATGCACGTAAACGATCGCAGCGACGCTGCGTCCAGAGTGTTTCATGCGATCGTCAGAGACACGACGCAACGCATGACGGTGCGTCGCTGTCGTCCATTGCTCGCCACGCACGGCTGCCTACAGCCTCTGACAAACTGAACGCTGCGTGATTTGTTTAGACCCCGACGCCGTTGACCGAGTCGTTGCTCCTGCCCAACACGTCGCCACTGACAGCAAACGCTTTCGAATCGCTGTTGTTTGCGCGCTTGGCGCCAGTGCTCGTACTCCGTGCACTACCACGCGCGTGCTTTCGTAAGCTACACTACGCTGTTGAGGAGGACGATAATGTGGCCGCTTCTCGACTTGGCGTGAATCTCTTGGAAGTGTTGACGCATTGCGTGTGCGATCCACTCGAGTTCAAAGACGTCAAGATGCTCGTTATCGAAGTCCTGACCAAGTTGCCAGTCGATGTAGTGCTGCCAATTGCAATCAGCCACGTTTTGGCGTTCGTACGGACCCAAGTGCCACTGCTCCCTGTGTCTGCGTCATCGTTGGATGCGTCCGTGTTGTTGCGGCATCGAGCGCCGCTGCCGGACGGGTGCGACATCGTCGTCGCGAAGCTCGTCGTGTATTATCTCAATCGAACGATCAACGAAGACGCGACGCTGTACCAGAGCGTTGCGCGCGTGCCGGCGATCGTCGCGGTGCTGCTCCACGTCCTTAGCATCGATGTTCCATCTGTTAATGATGGTGAGATACAAACCAAACAGCAGCAGCCGCCAGCGACGAACAACATGCTGGTGGACTTGCAACTCGGCTGCATGGACTGCATTGCGCTCCTCGTGCTGCGCAACTTGCGCGTCGTACCGTTGCCAACAACGACAGCAATGCGCTTGTTGCTCGACGTGGTCGTCGACTGGATCGTCGATGGTTGTGGGAGTAGTAATCGCAGCACCAGCGAGTTCAAAACCGATGCAACCGACACGCGCGATGATGCACGTGACTTGGCGGCTGCAGTCGAACAAACTGTGCGGACGCTGATCAGTAGCAACAGCAGCAGCAATCGCCTGCCGCTGCACGTTCGCGTCTGTAGCTGCAACATTTTGCTGAGGTACGTCGTCGTCTCTCCCTCTCTCTCTTTTGTTCTCTCTTGTTCTCTCTTGTTTTCTTTCTTACGCTCTCGCATGTACTCCCAACCAATTGACTGCATGTGTCAACGTAGCGTCATTGGTCGCCTCGATGCGACGACGCTGCCAGCGTTCAAAGCCAGTCACACGGTCGCGCAGCTCGCTGCGTATGTGAAGCAGATGGTAGAATTGCCGCAGTCGACAAGCAGCGACGATGCGATCGCCGCGAGTGTTCTTCAGGTACAAACACGCACATACGCTGCGAGAAGTCGGAGGCGCTCGCTACTGACAAGCTGCTTGCGATCGTTGTCATTTGCTGCTACTTGTAGGTGCTGTTCACGTTCTTGTACAAGACTGCAGACGCAGTCGTGATGACCGATGCGGCGGACGTCGCACTCGTCAGTGACTGCTTTGACGCAGTTGTAACGACGCTTGAGCACGCGTCAAGTCCACAGGTGCGTGTGCTTCTACAGTCTGCTTGCCGCTAACGGCGCGTTGTCTGTTGTATGGGACGCTGTCGCCATGTCACTTCTGGCGAAAGACCTCACATAGGGAGTGTGTATGTCTTATGTGCTCGTAGATCGCTATGAACGCACTCAAGGTCGCTGGTGCGATCATGGGGAAGCTCCTGGACTTCTTTGGGACGTTATCGGAGGAGCGGTTCCAGCGTCTGATTCGGTATGGGTCGTATACGTCGGATACGGATGCGGCGATGGTTGATCGACTACCATTCGTTCTGGCACTGATTGCAACCTCCATATGAACTTGCTAGGTCCTTGCAGTCTATGCGCGAACGGCACGTGGATGCGCCGCACGTTGGCGCGTTCGCCGAGTCGTTGCTGCAGGCGCTCGCGCACTGAACAACGATCGGAAGGATCCGACGATTTCGTAGAGATACCAACAATGTCAAATAGAACTTTGTGATTCAGATTTTGATTCTTATCGTCCTTGTCGATCTATTCATGGCCGTCTTGACCCGCATGTGGAGTTGCCACTTGCTCCTGCGTAGTGTCGCTGACAAGCATGCCGACGCTGCGTGGCGCAACCGATGCAGACCTGCAGACGCCGCTGCTGCTCGTCGGCGGCGCGCTGGTGCTGTTCCTTGCCCTGGCGCTCTTTCGATACCACGAGCTGCGCGATCGACGACTTGCGAAGCAACGTACGTCTACGTGGCGGCGCTGGTCGGTTTTGCATTTGTAGCGCAGTGTATGACGTGACCATCGATGTGCACGCACACACTGACGACACGAATACGGCGTAGGCATGCATGAGCCACTGCGGATCGACGCCGCAGCGCCAATGGGGACGCTCGACCAGATCAGTCGGCGCAAGCAGGACTTGGGGCGATTCATCGATCGCCTGCGCACGCAGCTCGCAGCGCGTGAGCAGCAGCTGCAGCTGCACGACGAACTCGAAGAGATTGTCACCGCTCGCGCCGAGACGACACACCGACAAGACAAGGTCAGCACCACGGGCTTGCAATACTAGACTGTGTCTGATAATGTATCAGACAACGTCAAGCACCAACGCTCAGATTTCATTAACGAGGTTACCCGTGTCGATACGATCGAACAGGAGTGGCGCAAGATCATGAAAGCTGGCAAGAAGCTTCATGGCAACAAGTGGGACGCCTCGAACGGTGACACACCCTCGCTTCGGTGCGTCTGTCACTACCTTCAGTGCTACAACACAGCTTGATTGTTGCTTTTCCTTTTCGCTACTTTTGGCTACACGAGTGCTTACTGCAGACGATGATGCTACACTGAACAGTGAGCTCATGGAGGAGCACCGCGACGAGTTGCTTGCGTACAAAGCTGATGCGAGTGAGATGCGCTCTGCGCGCGCAAAGACGACAGCGCGCAACGCCGCGCGCGTCATGCAGCTGCCGCCACACGCCCTGCATTCGTATGCACCTGCTCGTGAGCAGCAATACATCGTCAATGACACTAGCGCGCGATCGCTTGCAAAGCTCGTTTCGCCACAGTGGCAGTCGACGCGCCGCATTGCCAGCGCTGTCGCTGGTGGGACGTTGTCACCAACAGCGCAGCAGCAGGCAGCGCTCTGGTCGCGCTACGACGACGACGCCGACGAACATTTCGATGGCATTGCCGTCACGCTCCAACACGACGCTGCAGCGGACGTCACAAAGCCGAGCGCCGTACCGCTGCTCGACTTGTCCAAGCTTACTGGAGCAGCAGCGAGTCCCGCTAATGCCACTAGCAACAACAGCAATACGAGCAGCAGCGCTGGCGAAGCGTCGACCAAGAAAAAGAAGAAGCTGAGCTTTGCACAGACGTTCCAGCGCCAGGCGCGTCTCGCCAAGGCGCTCAAGAAAAAGACGTAGGCAATATATTTCGACAGTGTGTGGTGGAGACAACAAACACGCAATCGATTCGAGTAACAAGCGACGATGTATGGAGTCGGTTCGTTCTGCTATTGCTCCACCTGCTGCTACTGAATGAAAAAAACAAACGACGCCAGTCGCTGTCACGACTGAATCGTCTGGTTGCTTAAATACCCACCGTCGTAGGCTCACTCACTCAGTCTTTGGTGTTGCTGCTGCCGCGTCTGCTGATGCTTCTCGTTTCACATCTGCATCTGCTGCGTCTGTTGCTGCTCCGCCAGTCGACTTGGAGCGTTTCGACGACGACGTTTGTGCGTTCGTGGACGCACTCCGTTTCAAAGACGACGATGCCGATTTCCGTGACGATTTCGTAGTTGTCGCAGTCGTTGCGACAATTGCATCCCGAATCGTCGCAGGCAATCGCTCGCGCACGAGCGTCTCGACGTCCCGAAACGTCGTCGTATCGATCAGATCGACGACAATGTCGAGTTCATCCGGGAGCGACTGTTGTATATATCCAAGCAAATGCGTCACCACTGGCTCTCTTTGCGCATGATACTGGCTCTTTACGCAACAACAAACACGCACCTTGTCGAGTGCTTTTGGACTCTTCTCTTCGAGCAACGCGACGACATCTCCCAGGTCTTGTGGCGTGAGCTTAAACATGTAGTGACTCAACAAGATCTTCTCTTCGGTCGTCGGCGCGCTGCAGTCAATAGATCAATAGCGATCGATGCAGAGAGAGAGAGAGAGAGAGAGAGAGAGAGAGAGAGAG
>JAADXH010001041.1:0-14158 GCA_023337595.1 Globisporangium camurandrum | reverse complement strand
GCGATCCATCAGCTCACATTTTGGGTGCTGATAAAGCTCTGTTTTGCGCATCGTTTGAATGCAACGAAAGTTTTCTAACCTAATTTTTGGCCATTTTATTCAAAAATATCAAGTGTCCGTATAATTACAAGGCGCACTGTAACTATGAGACAAAATTTGGCGATCATTTCATAATGCAGGTTTTTCAGTAGCCACAACACAGTTAATGTGCTTCAAAGTTTTGGTCGTATCGGCTGTGTGGTTGGGTTCTCGTGTGAATATAATGTAAGTATTTGTTTTTGAAGTATTTGCGACAAAACGTGGTCCTAAACTGCAAACATGTCATAAAAACAAGCGCATGAAACAAAACGTTAAGAAATGTGATACTTACAATAGAATTAACTCGATCTCGCGTAAAAGATTTGCAAACAACAGCTAACACGTTTTTAAAATCTCTATAGTTAATATTTATTGTACAAACAACAGACTACGTAAACACCATTATAAATCACACAAAAAGAACTATGAGCACATAACGCACAAACGTCAACATGTAATATGTGCAGCAATAGAGATAACAACAAATTATACTTGAACAATATGCAAAACCTGCACATTTCATAACACAAAATACAAATCAATCACATAATACAACAAGACAAAAACGATTTACTCAAACTCGGATTGGATAGCACATACGAACTTAAACTATTATTGTAATGCACATAAAAGCTTTGCGCGCGTTCAATTCCGTATAAGAGATCATAAAGACAATACGAGTATATTATATTGTATATAAAACGTATTGCCGTCATGCAGTCGCGTCCTTGTGTTGAAATGTATTTTCATTGCGCCCCGCGGTTTCATTATGCGGATGGTGCAATCCCCTGCATGTTGATGAAGAATAAAATGCAAACTAATCAAAACGAGTTGTTGTATAACTCGTTTTTCTCAAAATATTGACTGTAAGTGAGTATTGAGATACGTTGTATTTTTGTGTTTCCATATTGTAGCTTGTTTTTCAGAGTTGCGCAAATTTTGTGTGACCTCTTACTGACTTGTTACAACCGCTTACTCATATGACGGTATAAACCAAGATGGCCGTGCACGAAAAAAGTACAAAAAATACCCGAGTTTTTTGCTTTGTTTAACTCTTGGTCCTTGTTGTAAAAATGTACTAACTTCAGTTATAAAGGTATGATCCTTGGTTCAAAGGACTGACGTTATGGGACAAGTATTACAGAAATATTGCGCGGCTAGGTGTATTCACAAAAAAAAGTCTTATATCTCGTTGTTAAGGATTGCTATCCACACACGGACGGGCAAGAAGGCCAGGAGTTGCTGTGTGGTCCACGCAAATAATTTTGCCAATCAAATCAAAGCGTTTAGCACCGCGTGGGTTTCGTGCAATAATTATTCCCATAGATATCGCCATCGCCACTCACCTAAAAGTACACAATTTTAAGCAATGTGTCATACTTGTTGATGCAATTGTCTTCATTTTTCAACATCGCACGACATGCCAAGACGGCACTCGTACACGATGCAAATCATAACCACAGTACTTGATGCTTTAACGATGCAAAGTCAGCGACTCGTAGAGTAAGCGATCAACAATCCACGTCGCAAAGTACGTCGCCGGAAGAATCAAATGCATCAATCCACGCGTTTGCTGTTCCCGAAAGGGCGAAGTACGTGAAGCATAGTGGTTAAAACGTCATCCCGTTTAGATCACACCTCCTGATATTTTTGAAGGATAAGTGGTGCCAAGAGAAGGTATTGCTGTGGTCGTTGCGGCTTGTGTGCAACTTGTGTGATAGTACATACAGATCACGAATATGCGAGTGCTGTGCACTAGATCGCTGATGTCGTTCATAAATTCAAATGGCAATGAATGACTGAAGTCGTTTGATGCGTCGATGAAGAATAGCTAATGTGCTAATTATACTTTTCACTATTTTTCTCGACGGTTTGCTAATTGACACGGCGTTTAGCAGCGCATGGCGCATTACACTCATGCCAAAAACAGGAGCGCATGGTCGACTTGGAGCGCGTGCCAAACGGGTCCAAGATACCATCTTGATCACAGTGCGTTGCTATCGACAGAGTGATGTCATTAACATGGATGTGGCCAAGGCGTATTTTAATACGCCTCCGGCGCGTATTCTCACAGATAGAGGCAGCTATTCGAAGGTCGCTGGCATTCACATCGCACGCATGACAGTCGTGATGGGAATTTGCGCAATCGGTACTCCTTAGTGCGTATCTTTGCTTGGCAAGTTGCTTTGTCGGACTTTATGACTAAGATTATATTTGGTGTATTCGATTCGACTACGTACATCTCGTTTTTACTACGCAATCATCTACATCCTGTTTTTGCTATGCAATCACGTCAAAATTTTCAACGTTGTATATTTAAAAAAACGAAGAATGGATTAATAAAAAAAATGCAAGTTTGTCACATGCCCACATAAATATGTTCCTACTTGTTGCTGCTCTTGTTAATTTGTGTGTGGCAGCTTCTGTTGCGTTTTCATTAATGTAGACGATTACAACATTTCCCAATCCAATGCATGGATGGATGGTCGATTGAGGAGGTAGCATCTTCGTGAGATGCTGGTGCATGAGATTGATGGCCAAGCTACGGTCCTACATAATATTGACGCAGAAGTCTCGTCCAAGTCATATGTGATACTGTCGAACGAGCTGTCGTTTGCGATCTATAAGCTCCCGCCAAACTCTACTTATACGTGCCAACTGTAAGACGTACTGGACATGGGTCCATTTAAGAAGTAAATGCGAGCTCAATGATCTACAGAAAACTAGGACGCTCCGTTATCTGGTGCAGGCAAGGGTCGTGCTACAATTCAAAGGACGATTAAGGCATGGGATAAGTTCTCGATTGAGTCAATTCATATCATTTCGGGAAAGCATTGCTTGTAGTGAATATGTAATTCGTTGTGTTAATTCATGTTTTTTCGGGTGTTGACATGATTTTCCAACTAATATATGTGACGATCGCCATTGTAAGGCAGTTCACCAAGAATTGCAAAATCAAAATGATATACGGGCCATTTTGTTTGTCCGTGTGTGTAGTGTCGGCAACAAAAGGCCATATAGCCTGCACATCATGTACACGACGGCAATAGTCATTATGCTCGGTAGTGGAAAGTATCGAAATTTTAAGTATTTCCGGAAATGTGAAACAAAGCGGAACACGTACAGAACAGATACCCGCACTACTTCAAAGTATGCATGCCGACGCGACATGCTAGTACTGGTACATACCTACAATGAAGCAAAATTAGCTTCGCGCGTTGTAAGTCATCTCACATAAGTAGAAATATGCGTGCCATAGAAGAAATATTTCCTTTTTATAAGTGTTTGATCCACATCGAATGTTATTTACAATGGAGTTTACTTTCCATAATGTTATTTACAGTACATGCATGGATTGCAAATGCTGGCGTTGAAAATTGCATTGGTTGACGCAAACGCACCTGTGCATGCTGCAGCCATATAATGAAAGCCGTTGTCGACTCATGCGAATTACTAATGCGTACTTGCGCACGTCAAAATGGTCGTGAACTTTTGCAATACCTATCCTATTCTTATCTGCTTTGCGCTGATTGCCAATGTTTCTATTTGGCTTTGTTGCCATTCATATTAATATATTAATCTCATTTTGTCACTTGTGCAATTTATTAGTAGCTGTAGTCACTATGCGCAACAGAGTTCTAAGATTTCTCTACTTTAGGAAACGACCTAGCACGGCTGCTGTTGTGTGCGAATGGGTAAAATCGTGGGGTCGTTACCTACTTTAGGCTTGCTGCATCCGTCGCAAATATCACGAGCGCCACAATCAGCAGTATTGGAGCACCGACACCACCCGCAATGAGCATTCAGTCGCTGGGCAAGGTAAGCTACTGGCCGTTCCAGTGAGGTCGTGTTCGAACCGTCAGCACCTTTGCTGCAAAGCTATACGCTCTGTGTCAACGATCGCTGTTGCGTGACGTGACGCAAGTGCGATCGCAATGTCGCTCGGCGGGTTAATCCCGATCAGCGGTGGTAGCAGCGGCACCAAGAAAGACAATGGTGCGAGCAACCTCACGAGCGGTCTCATCTCGATTGGAGGCGCCAAGGGCAGTGGTGGTGGCGTGATGGACGATCTTGACATGTCGGACTTTGACGTCGACGACTTGCTCGCCGACAACGTCAGCAGCAGCGCCACAAGCAAGTCCAAGTTCGCGTCACCGTCGAAAGGCAGCAGTAAGAAAAGCAGCAAGTCGAAAGGCAAAGACAGCAGTGGCAGCAGCTCCAAGAAGAAGAGCAAGAGCAAGACAAAAGACTCGACGCTATCGGCATTCGACGACAGTGTCGACAACATGGACGACAGCACTGACGACTGGCGCAGCAACAAACCGAAAGTCAGGGCGAGCAAGTGGGGTGACGACTCGTCCGAGTTGGCGTCTTCGCCACTGCCTGCAAAGAAGAAGAGCGGCGCACTCGACGCCGAGTTTGCCAAGATGCTCGGTCTCGACGACGACGACGGCGATGCCGTCGGCAGCTTTGACGCGTCTGCAGCGTCCGCAGACGACGACAACAGCAACAGTAGAGGCAACACTGGTGGCGTGCGTGCTTTCAGCTCGCGCGTCGACGACGATACAGCAAGCGACCTCAGCTCGTTTACGTACGAACCGCGCGTTCGCGGCGGCAATCGAGGCAAAACAAACGCTGACCACGAGAAGCCACTGGACAGTGGCGCGAACAGCACTGGCGCCTTCGCTGTAGCAGATAGCAGCGCAAAGCGAGCCTACAACGATCCGTTTGCGTCCAGAACCAGCAGCACGCGGCTCGCACGTGGTAGTGACAGCAAGCGAGACGATCGTAACGATCATAACGGCGATGGTAGCGGTCAACGGAGCGCGCCGTTCTTCCAGAGCGAGCCACGTGGCAACAACGACGACGATCCGTTTGGTACGCGCTCGTCGCTATCGTTCCTGTCGTCGTCGTCAGCGACAACCGACCGCCGTGGTGGTCGCAGTGGCCGACGTGGAAGCGCTGCAACAGCACCAGCAATAGATGATCCGTTTGCATCGACAGCGTCTGGACGCGGCGCTTCCAGCAGCAGCCCGAGCGACGCCCCAAGCGTCAAACCGTCAACGTTCGATTCGCTCTTTAGCAGATCGTCCAACAAATACGAGCCTGCGACGAGCGAAAACGACTCGGACTGGGTGCCAGCAACAGCAACAGTTGCAATCGGTGGCCGTCGCGGTGGTGGCAGTCGACAGCAGCAGCAACAGCAGAGCGCTACCGCAAGCGACGATCTTTTGGCCGAGCTCTTTCCATCCGAGCAGCCGAAACCGCCAGTCGTAGCGGTGGCAGCACCCCCGACGACGACGTCAGCGAGCAGTGCAAAGGACGATCTCTTGGCCGAGCTGTTCCCGTCGTCCCGAAGCGTTGAGCCAGTGCAACAACAACCAGAACGACGAAGTGCCGAGTTCAGCACGCGAGCAGGTACAACAGCACCAAGTGGTGCGGTTATTGGCTCTGCAAAAGACGATTTGTTAGCAGAGCTCTTGCCGTCCGAGCCACAGACCCGCAAGCCGCTGGGGCGACGCACTGCTGGCGCTATTCTTGTCAGTGACACCGACGGCAGCGAGCTGAAGCAGCAGGACGATCTGCTTGCAGAGCTCTTTCCATCGACAGCGTCGTCATTGACGTCGAAGCGCGAGCCGGAGGCGACGACTGCTTCTCACGAGGATAACGACGACGACGACGACGACGACGACGACGACCGCAGCAGCAACGCCACGCGCACTCGAGACACGCACGCGTCTGTTGATGTGCGTGGCACTGAGGCCTCGTCCATTAAACGAGCGTCAACCGCCACAGCAGGTGGCCTGGCGGACATCTCGAGTGCGCGCGATAGTTTGTTGCTGGACTTGCTGCCAGCGTCGCCGCCCAAGACGAAGCCTGCGTCTGTCGAGCAGCGGCAGCGTCCACGCGTTGCACAAACACCGTCGCCAGTGAAAGACGCTGCATCAACAACGACTTTGTCTGTCCGCTTGCAGCAGCAGCAACCTGTCTCGCCACAGCGTTCGCCACAGCGTCTCGACGACTCGACGAGTCCCACGCGCCGTACGAACAGCAGCTTCGTCTCGGTCTCGGCGCTCGAGCCCGTGACAGCAGCAGCAATAGCAACATCGAGCTCGAACGATCCCCTGGCGTCGCCTGGACGCACGAAGACACTCGCGTCGCCATCGAAGAGCAGCATCAACGAAATCGACTTTGAACAGTCGAAAGACAGTTTGTTGGAAGAGCTGTTGGTGACGTCATCGCCACCACCGCCCAAGTCGCCTCCTGCGAAGCACCGTTTGTCGTACTCGCAGTCGTTCGATACGAGCGGCGATGGTGGCGGCGGCGCAACGGCTGCGACTGCGACTGCTGTGACTGCAGGAGCGCCGTCCATGTTGCGAGCACTACCACTGGACAACGAGGTTCGTGACAATCGTCGTGTCACTACGACTGCGATAGATAAGCACCCACCAGCAGCACGAGAGTTCAGCAGCAACAGCAGCAACCGGCAGTCGGTACCACCCGAGTCGATCCGAACGGTTATTGGTACTGCTATGGATGATGAGGATATCGACCAGCGTGCGCAAGCGCTCGCTGCAGCTGCCGTTCAACAGCGCGAGCAAGCGCTTCGACTCGAAAGCGACGCAGTTGTCGCTGCACTGACTGCACGGCATGCACACGAAGTCACGAGTCACACACAAACGATCCAGACGCTCACGCAGCAGCTGCAGGAGGAGCGAACGCAGCACGCAGCACTCGATGCGCAACGCACGCAGCTCGCAGCAGCAGCTGCTGCTGCGAGCCACGAACGTATGCTCGTACAGCAACAGCTGCGCGCGCTCGAGCTGGACAAACTCGCGAGCGACCGCGCATTCCACGCGCTGCAGGCCCAACATGCGACGTGTGCGACACAGCAAGCGCTCCTCGAGTCGGAGCGCGCGGGCTTCAAGGCGCAGGCACAAGCGCTCGAAACGCAGCAGCGGGATCTCGTGCTGCAGCTGAGCGCTGCCAAGCAAGCGACGCAGACCGTCGAGCTCGCGTTTGCGCGCTTCCAGCACGACGCGCAGACGAACGCTGCGCTCCAGACGCAGCGTGATGCATTTGGGATGCGCCAGCTGACCGATCAGCTCCAGGCGTCGCTCGTGAGTCTGCGCGTGTTGCAGGAGCAGGTCGTTGGCGACGAGCAGCGGCAGTTGGAGGCCGCGAACAGCTCCCAGGTGCGAATGATCACAGCGTTGGAGAGCAGTGCGCGGCAGTGCGCACAGACGACCGAGGATGAGTGCGTGCGGCTTGCGAGTCTACTGGCGACGCTCGAGACGACGCTCCGGAGCGCGCGCCATACGCACGCAGACGAGCGCGAGCGGCTGCGGCACGAACAGCTACGCCTGGACGAGCTATCGGCGCACGTGCAGGCGCAAACGCGCGTGCTGAGTGCGAGCGCCGACGCAAACACGCAGCTCCTGGCGCAGTGCTGGCAGACGTCGCGCGGGGACGTGCAAGTGCTCGAAGCGCGGCTCGCGACACGGCGCGAGGCGCTGGATACTGCAGAGCGCACGCTCGCAGACGACCGCGCGCAGTTTAGCACCATGCAAGATGCGTGGCGCGCGCAGCAAACGACCGAGACGCACGCGCTCCAGCGCGCACAGCAGCACGTCGAGCAACGCGTCGCAGCACTGCAGCACGAGCGCATGGACCTCGACGCCGTGATCGCGTCGCACGAAGATGCGTTTGCGCAGCTACAGCGCGATGCACGTGCGGTGCAGGACGCGCGCGAGCAGCTCGAGGACCGCGCGCAGCACGTGTGTGCGTCTGCAGCAGCGCTCGAGGCGCTCACGCACGAGTTGGTTGCACGGGAAGATGCCATTGCAGCTGCACACGCAGCACTCGAGCACGAGCGCACGGCGTTTACGGCCGTGCAGCAGCGCGTTGCGAGCGACGCGCAGTCGTTGGACGCCCGTGCGCAGCAGCTGCATGTTCAGCAGCAGCAGATTGAAAGCGCACGGCGGCGGCTGCACGACCAGCGCACGCAGCACGTGTTGGCAGGACGCTCGATTGTGCGCGCAGCGACAGTGCCGAAGCCAACAGCGACTGCCGACGCGGCTGGACGCATCCAGCCACGAGCAGCAACGCGTGCAGTGCACAACGCGACGCAGCAGCTGCCTACGCATTTCATGCACAGCAGCAGCAGTCGCGCTAGTGCAGAGGCATCGCCAGCGCCAGGCGACAACAACCACATGTGGCGCGCACCAGTACCAATTGCCACGACAACAAAAACGAATCGAAGCGACCCACTGAGCTGGACGACGGCGAACAACAATGACGGCGAGGGCTACGAGGACCCGACGGGGCTCTCACCAGCATTCCGCAAGCTCGTTGAGACCCACTGGCGCGAAGTCAGCGACCAGCAAACACAACCATACAGTAGTGCAAGTGGTGGCGCTGCTAGTGCAAACGGTCGTGGCTCCTCGCGTCGCGCACTCGCAGCGTTGCACAAGGAGCGCATGTGGATCAACTGCATTGGGCTCGACACGACACCGCCACCGTCAGTGCGTCGAACTGCTGCTGCGCGTGACAACAATGCATCGACGGATGATTATTCGAGCAAGCACCTGCTGCAGCAACATCACCAGCAGCAGCAACAACGACGAACAACTGGACCAACGACAGCGTACAGTGCTACCAACAAGGATTCGCTGCGCGCGCCGAGTGCAGCAGTAGGAGTAGGAAGTAATACAGCGCGGATCCCGCCACCGCCACCACCATCATGGTCTCAGCCACTTTCAGTAGTCGGAAGTAGACCCGCAGTGAGTGCACCAAGCAAGCGCATCGTCACAATTGACCTCTGAGTGTGCTTGTGCACGTATTGACGGTGTGCTTGCCTTTGTTCCACAACTTGT
Source organism: Globisporangium camurandrum (assembly GCA_023337595.1). Classification (NCBI taxonomy): domain Eukaryota; phylum Oomycota; class Peronosporomycetes; order Pythiales; family Pythiaceae; genus Globisporangium; species Globisporangium camurandrum. The sequence continues at coordinate 5,204 of JAADXH010001041.1, read as the reverse complement.
TTGATGTCAAGTGCTCGTGTTGTGATCGCTGCCATCGCGGGAACTCTGTCAATTCACTCATCGCTGAAGTCGCAGCAGGTGCATCAAACAACTATGATTGAGCTCACGACACCGCTCGACACGGAGCAGCAACGAATGCTCGATGCGTTGATTCGCAAGTCACGATCTCGTCACTCGTTCAAAGTACCTTGTTTTGCTTGTGCACTTGATGAAATATACAATTAATAATATATGCTAAAACTAAATCGCAACATTCTATTGTGTAAAAAAACTCTTTTTACACAGTAGAACGTTTGCAAACAAATTCGTATTTACGAAGCTCTGAAAGCCACGAGCACGAATGACAAGGTACGAAGCAACTTTCTTATGCACACGCACGACGGTTGGGTCTGATGGCACGTGCATTGCCATTGCTGCGGCAGCAAAACACACTGACCATGCTCACCTCACCTCGCTCTGATGTGACGCTGCGACTGCGGCGTCCAGCCCCACGGACGCACACGTGAGTGCGTATTTCAGCGAGCCAGCTCACTCGGCGGTTGCGGCGACTGGCTCCGATGCTGCTGCGAATGCGAATGCGCCGCCATCCCACATGGATGCAAGTGCAAGTGCGCCGAAGATGGGAGCTGCAATAGCGACGACGATCGGTAGCATACAGGTACAACCAACGCTGACGTCCCCCAACAGCAGCAGCAGTAGCACCGTAACAACACCATCCGTTGACGATACGATTGACTCGACGACTGGCGTAGTCGAGGTCACGACACCGGATGACCCGGCGACCACTGCGCTGTTCGACTACTCGAGTTACACTGGCGGCGCCCCCAGTCTCCTGAGCGCCGTCCCAAGTGCCAACAGTCCACTCAGCAACAGTGCAGTCGCACCACCTGCTGCTGCAGCAGCAACAGCGAACGCCGGCGCTGGACCGAGCTTGTTTGGACACGAGCTCGACGCTGTGAGCCACGAACTCTTGCGCCACAGTGCAAGCACGTCCACCAGCGCGACGACCCCAACCGCTACAACAGTGCGCGCAGTGACCGACACGGACGAGCGCCGCATTGGGCGACCGAGCCACCCCGCATGGGAGTTTTTCGTGCGCGGTGAGAAGCGGAATCGGTTCCACCACAACGCGTACTGTCGCTTCTGTACGGACAATGGCGCGGACCCAGAGGCACTGCGCGGCGTGTCGGAAAACATGATCCGCCACTTGCAAAAGTGTCTGTTCTGTCCCCACGACGTCGTCGCGCAGCTCCAAACGCGCTGTGCGCAGAAAGACGCTGCGCGCTTTAGCAAGCGCCACCAGGCGCATCCGACCGACGTCGACCGGTTGTCGGCGTCACCTGCTGGTGCAAGCGCGAAGCGCGCCAAGCACAGTCCATCGACAGCAATGTCGACAGCAGCAGCAGCGTCAGGCGACGCATTCATGCAGCCGCTGCCCCTCCCGACGCTGTCACTGGCGTCCAAGGGCTACAGCAACAGCAGCGACGGCTTGTCAAGTGGGCAACAGCCGCCACACCAGCCGCTGCGCAGCTTCAGCTACCAGCGCGCACGACTGCGCGAACTGCCACCAAAGCGCAGCAGCGCCGACACGATCGACGCAGTACTGTCTCCGTCAGTCAATGCGCACGCGCCGATCGACGTTGCGCTGTTGCATCGCCTCGCAGCGACCGCAACGCTGTCGGCAGGGCTGCCGCTCGACTGGCTTGCAACGGACGCAGCAGCGCGCGTCCTCGGCGACGCCGTCACAGCGCACATGCCGCCCCGCACAGCGACGCTTGTGGCCGTTGCGGCCGCGGCGCGCGCGACGCAGCTCGCAACGATGCAAGCTGACAGCGTCGGCGTGACGCTCGCGCTCAACGTGTGGACGTCTGTGCGGCAGCAAACGAGCTTTGCGCTCGTGTCGCTCGTGAACGCACGTGGCGAAGCGAGCGTGTGGGATCTGCTCGACCTCGGACGCGACAGCGCAGCGACCGCGCGTGCGACCGTCGCGTCGCCCGTGTCGAACGCACTCGCGGACCAGATCAAGCAGACGCTCGTGGCGCTCGATGCGAGCGACGTCCAGGTGATCAGTATCGTCGCGGACTCGCTGCTTGCGTACGCTGCCGCGCGCGTTGCGGTCAGCTCGATGCTGGAGCACTCGAGCCACGACATTCCGGTCGTCCCGTGCTTTGCACACTTTCTGAGCCTTGTGTTGGGCGTCGTGCTCACGGCATCAGATGTGTTTGCCGACACGATGGGTGACGTGATCGAGATCGTCCAGATGTTCTCGAACCCGCGCGTCGTGCGCGCATTGCGGCGCGAGTGTGGCGACGCCGATGCGACGCTCGTCTTGCCGACGACCGATCGGTGGTACTCGTTCATCGAGTGCATTGACTCGGTCCGGCAATACGAAGACATGATCAAGATCATTGCGACGAAGGTTATTGCTGCTACGAGCGGCAGTGGGACGCCAGCAACGACAGCAACGACACGACCGATTCGAAAAGACAGCAGTGCAGGCGGCGCTGCGCAGGACGAACGATGCGTCGACGTGCGCTTGTCGCCATCGGTGCTCCGTGCGATCCAGAGCGCAGAGTTTTGGGAGAACGTCGTGTCGCTGAGTGAACTCGTCTCGCCGATCAAAGAGACGCATCGACTCGTTGGCAGTCGCATTAACTTGCCAGCATCGTCGTCCTCGACTGCCTCACCACCAGCCACAACGACGAGCGCAGCGCAGTTTGCGCTCTCGGACGTCTTCTACCAGTTTGGCCGCATGCACCAGCAGTTTGGCGGTATCCTCGCGGACTGGGACGATCATTCGACGACCGCCCGGCGTGCACGCGACCACGTCCGCGTCGTCCAAGCGACGGTCCAGCGCATGTGGACGCTGTACGACCAGCCGCTCATGGTCCTTGCGTACGTGTTGGACTACAACCTCGTACTGCCGCACACGTCGCGCGTTCACGCATCACTCCAGTGGCTCTCGATCGGCAAGTACGCCAAAGAGTACTTCCGTCGCTGGTTCTGCGCGTCGGCGCCAGCAGCTGCGACAAGCGCTGCGGCTGCGACAAGTGCACGCGCAACGACCGAGTCGCTGCGGCGCCGCGCTTTGGGCGACGACGCCGCGGTGCGGTTCCTCGACGACGTGTTGGCGTACAAGGAGCGCAAGTATCCGTTCGACACCGAGTCCGTGTGTGAATTTGAGCACCCGCGTGCGTTCTATGCGCTCGTGTCGGACTCGAACCCGCTCATGCACCTGTTTGGATCGCGGCTGTTTAGTTTCGCAACGTCGACGCCGACCGCTGCGCTCGCGACCGTGCTACGCGGTCGGTCGTTCGTCACGTCTGCAACGACGTGCGTTGGTTCGCACGCCGAGCTGCTGCCGCAGCTGCAGGTCCAGCTGTTTGCACAGACCGCGGTGCGGCCACCGCGCGAGCTGCTTGCGTTCGTTCAGAGCGTACGTACGAGGACGACGGTGACAGCGACGGTGGCGACAAGTGGCGGGAGTAGCGCTGGTGGGGATGTCGAGTCCGTCGCAGCAGCAGCAGGAGAGGGACAGACAAGCAGCAGCACAGGCAACGCGACAGACGCTAGTCAGTCAAGTAGCACGAACAGAGAGCCAGTTGGGCTCGACTGGGGCATGGACGCGCGCGTGGGTGCGACCACCGTGTGGAACAAGCGGCAGTGGACGCAGTTTGCGCGTGCGTGGCGAGCGCACTACGAGCGTGAGACCGACACGGAGGAGCTCCTGCGGACGCTCGCACTACTGGACCCTGGACTGTTTCGCTTTGCGCCAAACATCGGACTCGACCAGGTTTTCAAGGACAAGCTGCTGTCGCGACTGCCGCATGGCCGCGAAGAAGCCGTCGTGGATGTGTAGAGAGGGTCGATTGTAGGACGATTCGTACGTGTGCAAACGTGTGACATAAAGGAGGACGACAACGACACAACCACTGTATTGCGCTTTTGTGTGTGCGTCTGTGAAATTCATTAGTGAACTACTCAGACGGCACTGGTAGCTGCTTGTTCGTGCTGCTCGTGACGAGGGATGGTGCGATAGAGTCGGTCAAGCAGCGCAGCGTCCGCAGCGCTGTCGTCGCTGCTGCCGTCGCACAGTCCCTCGAGCTCAGTGAGCTGTTCATTGAGACTTTCGTACCTGCAGCACCATGTGCAAATCCGATCGTCGGTAGTGCGAACATTGTTCTTTGCACGAAAACAAACAAACGAGTGGCTCGCCGGGTGGGACAGTGACGTACGTTGCATGGAGCTTCGTGATCTGCTCGTCCTTGCCCACGACGTTGCCGCACATGGTTGTGTACCTGCAGTAAAGACGCAGGGGAGCCGTCGAATACAAACATAGCAAAGCAACTAAGCTACTGTTGTATAGTAAGCGTAAAGCACGACGCACGGACCTCTTCTGGTTCCGCTGACTTTTCGCAGTGACGTCTGCGAGCATCTGCGTGAGCTGCTTCTCGATCGAAGTGAGTGCTTCGAGCGACGGCTGTCGAGATGCGTCCGATGAGCTCCGGTCACGTGTATCGTTGTCATTACCTTCATCCTGAGTGGCCGGTTCACTCGATCGAGACGGTGGTGTGCGTGGACTTGTGGTTGCAAGCAAGAGCAGATAGCAATGTTCGATGAAGAGTTACTGCGGATGTAAGCATCGCACACGGCCTTCATGCAAGACGTTCGTGATGCTAGCATATCCTCTCAGCAGCATCCTCTACCTTCTTCCAATGCTGTTGCTGTGATTGTTGTTGTTGCTATTGCTGCTGGTCGTGCTCATTGCGGTCGGCCGACGGTTCGTGCGCGTTGGCACATACGTCGACGCCGCCGGCGGCCCTCGTCGAGGCTTGGACGGCGCCGACAGCGACCCGATTGCAGATGGCATTGCACTCGATGCTGCTGACGACGTTGGTCCAGGCGGCTGCGGACTCGGGCGTGCTGCCGCATGTGAGGCTCTGCGACTGCCTTCCATCTGCTGTTTCGAATGTGCTTGCAGTACGCCTAGAGCTGGAGTATACGCTCGACCGAGTACTTGCCACAGAGTGACGCTTGCAGCGATGTTGTTGTGATGGCTGTAGATTCTCAGATATATTCTCAGACGTATATAACTCTTGGTGGCAACCTTAGCGGCTAGCTACTTTGCAATCGACCAAACGCAAGCACAACCACAGCATCAGCTGCTCTGTGTGACGATGCACTCGCTGCCGCTGCGTCCGCTC
>JAADXH010001040.1:0-14189 GCA_023337595.1 Globisporangium camurandrum | reverse complement strand
TGAACGGATTCGCGCCATCGCCAGTCGCCTGTTGAAGTACATACGTCAGTGTGTCACGCATTTACAACACACATATATGCATGTAGCTACACGAGGACGACGGTGGTTAAACATACCGGGTTGTCCTCGTCTTTCTTGCTGCAGCGATTCCCCATTTTAGCAACGCGCACAGACTTCGATGATGGTATGGTTCCCGTCGGCGCGACTCTTTTGCGTGTGTGCAGTCTGCTTCATGGACATGGCACCGACAACAAAGCTTGCGTCTAGCTCCAGCTAACCGCCGACTCTTGGTCTCAAAAAAGAACAAAAGCTTAAAAGAACAGTCGATAAAAGAGCGAAAGCTTGCCTATCAAAGGCGTCCAAACATTATCAGTTTCAGATACTGACAATGCAGTTCGATTTTTGTAAAAAGATCGCATTTCATAGGCAAAACACTCAGGTTTTGTAAAGAACAAACTTGTGCTTACAACAGCAAAATTGAAGCAAAGTCTACAGTCGATCTCATCGCCACCTCAACTTTGGTCTTTGTTCCGATTTTGCTGTTCGTCGCACAAGTTGTCATATATGTTCCTACTAAATATCAACATTAAATTAGTTTAATCAGCCACAACGCAACACGCGGTACACAGAACACGCACACACGCAGACAACACACAGCACAGTCACAATGGCGAGAAGCGCATCCTCTCTACTTCATGAGACCATACGCGGGTTGAATTCAGACTCGTGTCCACATGCTGAATTTGGTGCGTTTGGCGGCCACCAGCAGTACAGCAAAGCTAACATTATCAGTATCAACTCAGACAAAATGAGGAAGATTGTCAATTTACTATTAACCGCCTGTACATGTTTCTATCTATCTATCTATCTATCTATCTACCCATTTACCTATCTATCTATTTATCTACTTATCTATATATACCCAAGTACATGTACTGAACCTAGTAAATATACTATAGATAGATAGACAGACAGTTAGATTTTACATTACCTACTCATTTATATCTATCCATCTACCTATCTATCTATATAAACGGTATTTATCCACAGTACAAATACAGTACAAGGCTGGTCTCTAGTATCACAGGAAATGCAGTAAAAGCATATGTGCGAAGGTACGTCTATTTGCACTTCCGGATACTACAGTCCATAACAGTTAACACACAGTACTAGTATTATAAAATAGCTTTGCGATATGTTATCGCCTTTATATGTTCAGTTTATTTACAGCTCTTATATATCATTTGTATATAAAAATATAATCAGCATATACTGATATGTGTTGGGGCCTTCATTTGTAAACCCGAATTCGAAGAAATCTCCTGTCATAGATATTTGCGCTCTAAATTTTATGGTAATTGGTGCTGGCAAGCACGGATGTTCATCCCAATTTATTTCGCATCATTATGTACAATTGCTTTTTTGATATTTAGTCCTTCCTATTCCAAAATTTACAATAAATTTATTTGAAACATACGAATCTTCCAATCAAATTATTTAATTGAAAGGATAGTTGCAGTTGATAATGCGCGTCTTTCCATGTTATTTTAGTTTCTCTTTAACTCTCTCAATAGTAGCAAAATTATATATACATTAAGGTCATCATTTTGGCCCATACAGATATTGAGTCGGGCAAAACATGTAAGCTTTTTGACTGCGTATAATTTGTGTTTGTGGACTTTATTCAGGGCTCGGTAAAAAATAGCATTCAAAGTATGATGCGTATTATGTTGACGGTTTTATTATTTACTGCCTTTTGTCGTTATCAGTACAATATGATATTGTACCATGTATTTTATACTTTCCCATTTTTATGTATGTCAAACATAGAGTGTCATACATGTTGCACTCGCAGACAGACGTTCCAATTACGCACGGTTTTGAACCAAAAGTAGTGCACAAAATTTGTGTGCACAGCATATAGGAGCAGCGTTTTGTGGGCACGATTAATATTAAAGATAGCACACATAACCTAGGAGTATGGAAGATTAAATTGCATTCGGACAACACTCTATGAGACTAGACGATACTTAATAGAATGCGAAGTACATTTTGACAAAGTAGCCGATTCTGTAATAGAGCACTTGTCGTAATACTGGCGTTTTGTTCGTAGATTAGCCATTACTTGTTCGACTTACTCAGCGTTTTTGTTTCATTTTTGTCTAGTCGACTTTTCGAATTCATATATCAGTAATCCTTTAAGACCTTTGTATCATTACTGTTGTCCTTCGTCGTAAGACGTTATGGTTTGAGTGTGCAAATTTGCAAAAGTAATCGTACACACACTTGACAAATGTTTGTTCGATAAATGACAGCTATTTTGTTACAACCTATTGGGGTGGTAGCAGTCAATCTGTCTGTTACAGAAACAATTCTTGTTTGCATTATTTGTAATAGAGTGTATTCTGCCATGAACACGTACACCACCTTCGTTTGCGATTTCTCAGATTTCACTTCAATTGTACTATTCCTCAATATAATTTGAATTCCATTACGTGCCTAGAAATTTAGTCGAGCTGTTGATGAATGTATGAGTGACAACGGGATAGCACTTTACATTGTAAAGTGCACATCGATGAACATACTACTATGTGATGAACAAATGAGTAGTAAATACTTTATCAACTTAGAAGGGCAGTCTATAATCACTATCGCACATGTCAATATGCAGCTGAGACATCTCCGCGACACACTTTATACAACGTCACTGGTGAAGGTGCAAGTTATAGGGTCATTTTTGTAATAAAGTGAATTGACAAAGTTGGCCTAACTTATCATTTCAGAAAATCGAACTGTATAGGAGTAATTATGAAATTGGTGGTAATCATGAACACACAAAAATATGACGGTTAAGAATGGAGGATGTTTTCTTGTCTTTAGCTGTAAATCGTACGGTGTGTTTTATGTATGTAAAATGCTGTGCTAAATCTACCATGTACGGCCTACACGATAAAGTGGAGGAATTCCAAATAGTTTACGCACAAAACTCTACACTACAGTTTTTGTAGTTATATTACGGTAATAATAGATGTCGGTCAATTGTGACAGTGTGGCGCGGATGTATACCATATGTATTAACATGCTCAGTTTGTTTCAGTGCAGCGTGCATATATACCATATGCATTACGTTGTTCGGGTTGATTTCATAAGTTTGCGTGATATCTATGTGTGTTACACGAATTTGTGGCGCCAGTTGAATCAGTATCGTTGCAGTAGCGGGTCGTGTACAACATCGCTTAAACCACTAACTCTGTAGTTGTATAATCTGAACTTGTATAATACGCCATAAGACGTCAACTTACGGTTTGCAGTAAGTTTTGGAATGTGATCTATATAGTACTATATACAATACGATGACGAAACAGAAGATCTTACCCAATGCTCGAACTAACTCAATTAACGATTTATATAGTAGGTTCAAATGAAAATACTACACTCTATTCTATTTTCATTGAACCAAATACGCCATCATTAACGTTTTAGCGCTTTTGATGGTGTAGGAAGGTCGTATCGCTAATGTACGGTTTTGCTGCTGCTCTAAAGTTCAAAGTAGTTTCAAAAATGTATAAAATATACACCTCGAAAGGAGAAAGTTGCGCTTGCAAAGGGTTAAGCAACCATAGTATAACGTGTACTACATGGTAGACCCCGCTATAATCGAGCTTCACCTATCTTACAAATTGGCTACATGAAGGTAGATGCATGCATTTAACGGGTGAGAGTCACTACACTGTACAACTAGTCACAGTATTTGCCATGTTTGTAAGCTTTGTTTAATAAAGGTTTATCGTAGATGCAAACCGTAAAATAAATTGCGCTGCACCGTCTATCCCGCCAACTCGCATCGACAAATGTATTGATATGCTCATTTTTACAAGCAACTTCGCTACTATGCACAACTGCGAGTAGGTTCAATTATGAGTAGGCTCAATTACGTACGGTTAAAACGTTGTATAACGCATGCACACAATATTTGGTGTTTGTCAAATGACATCCACACCCATTGTTCGCGACACAATATCACGCTATAACAAAATCGGTCGAATAAGTGGCAGCTGTAGATTGAGGTGTACATTCATTATGTATTTCACGACGTTACAACATATACACAATTTGATTGAGCATCTATGTAAGTGCTTGCACTGCGCCTTGTGAGCTACTTTGACATAAATTATTATTCAACAGTTGTAAAAGAATTTAGTCCATTGCTATGATTCGACCAATAAACTCCTACCAAACACTTTAAGTGCTGACGCAAGGATGTCTTTCAGTGATTCTATATTTAGTCCCTCCTGTCATAGCATGACTTTTGCTTGCACGAATATAACTTGTACCCGACAAAAAGAGTATACATAATAGACTGCTATGACTAAACCTAAATATTACGATAGACATATGCATCTACTATAATAGAAATACGCGCTCGTATATACCAATTGCATGTATACCGCTTCTTTTACTTCTCTATGTGTGCATTCACCCCAATCATTACACTCGATCAACAAAATTAAAAAATTCAAGCCACACGAGAGTTGTCAATTTATATTAAAGATTATAGTGATAATCGCTATTCAACTTGTATTTCCTACTATAAATTAAGTCAGATCGATAAACATCATGATTATCGGGTATATTTAAATGATTGGTTTTAGCGGTTATGCGTAACAACCATAAAGAAATGGTTAAATATAGTATAACTATGTTATTCCTCCTACGAATATTTCTTGCAATCCAAAAACAATAAAGAACACTTATTATCCGTGCAAATCTTGGGCTTGCCGTTGAACTCATATCGCAAAGATTCCGTTTTAAAAGATCAATGCGAGTGATGTGTCGAGTTACTGCACTTATAGTAAGAATATAATGGTATTAAAAATATTACAGTCGAGGTTTCTACCATTGTCATGCCATAAATAGCTGAAATTTAGTTATAAATTACAAATATTTTGGTATTATACAATTTGACCTGTTATCTAACAAAATTCAATAATTACGTGCCAGTGCCTAAGCGACGCTCAATCAACGAAATCACCGCATGTAATCCACCATTCACCAATCGTATACTCATTGAGGACTGCGCGCGACTGCTATCACTCTCAACACACCACTTCATTCGCAAACCCGCAACACGGCCCCAACAGCAACTCACTCGCGTTCCTATCATCATGTCGGCCCGCCAACTTTGCGCTTTTTCTGCACCAACATCGACAACGGCGCCTTTTCCTGCAAGAAGTGCGACTGTACGCGTAAGCAAAGCACAACCACGGGCAATTCCAACTTCTTCAGTCTTCTTGCTGCGAAGCACGTGGGCTACGCGGACGAGTTTACAGCGTTTCAACTCACGTCAGTGACAACAATGGAATCAATTGGGTTTGTTGACGAAAGACGAACAACCATTTTCCAGTGGATGTACTGGATCATCATGCCAAATTTCCCGATCACCGAAGTCGAAAACAACCTCTCTCGACAGGTTGTGGAAATGCAACCAGCGTCCATTAAAATGCCCAAGTTCTTTATTGGATATGTTGCAACGAAGGTAGAACATGTGCTTCACGAAGACATAGGCGACTCATTTGGTATCAATTTTGGCGCGTGGAAACGCAAATCCATACACATTTTGGGCCTGTTCGTACATTACGTGAATGACAGCATGAGCTGTCAAAGGCTCCTAGTGCGGTCACCAATGGATGTCGGACAGACGGCCGATGCATACATCGATCACATTCGCAACGTGCACGAACTAACTGCGCAACGAACCAGTGCATTGCAACACGCTTACAATTGCCGAATGTTGGCTGCGTAAGGCACAGATTCAACCTCGCAGTAAATTTGCTACACAGCCAAAACCAGTACGAGATCGACAATTTACAAGAGTTGAAGTAACGGGTTACACGCGCTGGTTATATGTAATAACTCACCGCTGTTTGCGTCGTGACATTTGGTCCGACTTTGTACCAAACTATTTTCGTCGCACCTAAAATATGGAGTGGACTCACCCTAAATTGGGGAGGGGGGGGGTATAATGGGGTAACACGCTCTAATAATATTTAATAAATTAGCGTTGCGGAGTTATATACTCGCAATACATTTACAGTCAGCACAGTCAAGCTGCTTTACAATTGGTCACATATTCAAGACTCTTAGACATTTCGACCAATTAGACATTTAGGCATTGACTGTCATAATAAGTCATAATTAAAAAGATAGCGGAGTCACTCATTTAGAATAAATGTAGCTTCATTTTTAGCATACTGAAACTACGATGTTAGCTGTTTGAGCTAGACGCGCTCAAACACCCAACTCGATCATTCAAAATGACATTTGCTTCCTACAAAACAGTCTTTGTTTCCTTTACTTCTGTGATGCGAAACTCGGGTTCGCCCTGTTACAATTGAAGCTGCAACTACATTACTTTAACAACGCCGCAGAGTTCGCTAAAGCCAGAGCGCTCAAACCAATTACATCGAATGTGGCGCGCTGGTTGACGACCTACCCGATGCTCGAGCCTTACATGGACATCAGCGACGCCATTCTCACTGTGCAAGTGTGGAAGAATTTGTGCCACGTCGGAACGCCCACCGTCGAGTTGCAGCGCTAATGACAAAGCTACGTGAGCTTAAATTAGCGCTTAAACCTACGTGAGAACGACATAGTCTGCATCAAGCTACAAGCAGAGCAACGTACCGTTGCTGAATTCCGTCTGCTGTTTAACGCTTGCGTCGAGAAGTAACCCTCTTGTCGAAGTACTTGTCGCCAAGTGCTGCAATTGTACACTCGCCTGGGTTTGAAAAGGCGATTGTGAAACTTCTCAACGACCTCTCACTTCCTTCGATCGACAAACGCACCATCCGTTCGTTTGTCTCGAACACTACATCGAACTTTGACGTTGCTATGGACGATGACTTCGCTAGCGGCGTTTTGCACCAGGCGAAAAAACAGCTGCTTGGAGAGAGCACACAGTACGACTGTTTACTGTACGTGGTGTCGCCAACAAGCAACATAGGCGAGCGTTTATTCTACGGCTGTAAACTCGTTCTCACTGCGCTCCGGTCGTTCATGTAGGCAATCACGTTCGAGTCGATTCTGTTATTGCGTGCAAACCGCGATCTCTGAATTGCTAACACCCTACTAGGGAGAATGACGCAGCGATATAGTCAGTGTAAGACGTGACTGTGAGCGACTTAAGTAAAGGGACGAACTCGCCGACGAGCGCCACCGCATGATTCAAGTAGAGGGACGAACGCGCCGATGAGTGTCGTTAATTTGGATTCGTTATGCTTTGTTGAAAATATAGCAAGTGAATTCCCGCATCCGCGTCTGTACATTAGTCTATGGTCGTCAAGTACACACGCAACAAGCCACTTACGCACGCACTGCAGCACGCACTGCAGCACGCACCAGTATTATCGTGTACTTTTTGAGACCGCAGCCTCACGGAAGTCACCGCACGGCGCGTTCGTTGCATTCGTGTCCATCAAGACGCTCGATAGCCCGCTCGAAGCGACATGAGCAAGAAACATGTTGAAACACAAATTACAATATGACGACCAAAATGTCCAATATACTGCAGTAATAGCAAACAACTTTGCTCCTCCCTGTATTGTCGTCAAGCCTAGCACAATTTAGTGTTATTTTTCGTCATCCATTCTTATATTACTGTCAACTTACATTTATCGAGCCACGTTTGCACTGCGACTTGTCATCACGTCTAATGTACAAAATGAGTTTAGATGATATAGCAGTGCTTTTGCAGGTTTTAGTTTTTATGGTAAGTTTTGCAAGTATCACACTTCTTCGAAACATATAGAAATACACAATTACAAAATCGGAAATCCGACACAGTAGACTCTGATTTAATTTGTTTGTGTCTCCTGCAAAATGCTTTATGCGATGAATTATAGGTCTGAAAATATGTTTTACAACTGCGTAAATGTTTAATGTACATCATTTCCTGATTTCTCAGCTAAATATTTGTCTGTTATGAGTTTCGAAACGTTTTGTCGTACATATAGTTATTTTCGTGTGTCTCTTCGATTTGTAATAATGTGGCCTACATAAAATATAGTACTGTTACTAATGGTTTCCCATTAGCTGGGCTTTAGAGTAAAAGATAACGTAATACAAATAATATACAACTATGCATGCATTGCGTCCAACTAGTATTTGCTGCAACGGCTGCGATATATGATATTGACAATGTGTTGATGATGAATAAACTAGATAGATAGCTATTTATTACTGTGCCACAAATCATACACGAGATCATATGAATACTCAGATTTTGCATTTTGACCGATTATACGCTACGCACATTAATGATTGATTATTCGAAGCACAACCGGAGACGCAGTTAAGAAAATGCTTGGCCTTCTTTGACCTAACCACCTTCTTTGTGACATGCGCGCTGGTCAGATAAGTATTAAGCAACATTGTACAAATGCATTTTTTAACTCTTCGATATTTGCAGTAATTTGCCAATATAGCACAATATGTATTCTTTTCTGGAAACGTACGCTTAAAGCAATGGTTTACTACACATATAATTTCCCTGTCATGATAGTTTTAATCGTCATTACTTTTTCCTTGGAGACAACATACATCATGGTATATCTGCCGTCATTATCGTTAAAATCTCATACTATCCCTTTGAAATGCATCGCCCCAAACCTTTGAGCTGTGCGCGTGCAATTATATTGTTACAGGCGGGTGTGCTTATGCGCAAAGCAAAATATAATTGAGTGTGTGCAAACGCTCACTAGAGAGATATTCGCTCGTTCAGTATATCCTAGATCAATTGCGTTTACAAAAGCACAGCTGAAACCACTATCAAATACAACTCACAATGAGTACGAGCAGTATAGAGACGATTTAGACCACATTGGTTTGATTTCGTTTTTTCCCTCGCATCTATTTGCATTAGCATAGGAGTAATAATTGAAAATACATTGAAGTATGATTTACTTTCCAATACTGTACGTTCAACATAATATGTAGTAAACATTGTAATGCATGGCTTCTGCTATTAAGTAATACGTACAAATTTTTGGGGAGCACGTAGTGCAACGACCTAGTTCAAGAACTACAATGTGCCACCAAACACCAAATATTGGCCCACACATTTGCACTTTCGATATAGAACTACCGGTATTTAATTGCTTTTGGCCAGAGATGATGTATTTTTTATAGTCGTAATTTGCCATCTTCAATACAATATGGATATGTACGTATATAAGTGAATATATATTTCAGCTTCTTTCAACAATTCTCTTTTGTAATCAAAAGTTGTACTGGAAATAATCCAACACTGCCAAGTAATTTACCATGTGAAACATCACGAAGGTCTACTTTATAGCTTCCACAGATACGAAATAGGTTTTGGCTGTTAAGTTATCTTTTGTTGTCCTCATACACTCGATCAAAGTCACTCCATACATAGTGCCATTTTTGCTGTTAAACGCACACTCAAAGTTTGGAGGCCGCATAGTTTTATAAATTATATAAATAATATAAACATGCATTCTTTGATGATGTGTTCGTAAGATTGAGGTACTGTAATACTACGTAGTACTATGTATGAAAAAGATAGGTACTAGAAAACAAATTCTCCGGTAGCTAATAATATTTGATGTGGCCGACTCCACGATTATTATCAGCCAAGGACGCTCGCAGAGACTTTGCCATTCGACCAGTTTTAGCACGCGAGGATACTGCTATGCCCGCAAAGGTTTCCGTTCATACTAAAATAGTCAAAACTATGGGGTGGGCACATTGCGCTTTGTACGTGCAGAGAATCAGGCTTTCTCGATGGCAGCTGACTATCGCACGTTGTCTTCTTGTATCTCTTCCTGCATTGTCATGTTGCAGTATTTTGCTGTGTAATTGTAGTTTACGGTATCAATGAATTTACACTGTATTAAAACACGGCATCGAATTTCACATACAAGCTCTTTACTGTTTTGAAGTACATAATTTTGAAATATTGCTCCTTTAGAAATCCTCTTTTGAGCACGTCAGGTAATTACTTAATTTGCAAGTTAATCATGGGACTGTTTAACATACTCATTGGCTTGTATACAAACATACCTAACACTACTATGTAGTATAATCATAGAATTACCTATCGAGCAAAAAACGACGGTTTCACTTTTTCTCTTACAAAACAAGAAAAGACCGAGCCGCCATCCCCATACGTCAATATTCTCGTCTGCTAGCCTCGCTAAGTGTTATCGCACTGAATATATTCTTTGCATGACGGCAGCACCAATATTGCTTTCTCCGCTCTTCGCGCGTCCATGCGTCCTCTTGTAATAAAGGTTGAAGTTGGTCTACTACATCAAGACGAGGTAGTCAGCATCGCTTTCGTGCTGGACCAAAGCGGCAGCAAAGGCGTTTCGCTTGGCTTTGTTCACGTCATTGTCGCATATGACCAGTACCACGCGGATCTAAAAGATCATAGCGCACAGATAGTTAGCGCCCATTGCGGTACTGGGCGGCTCAAAGTCGAGTGACGTCGAGACCGCGGCTGAGAATCTAGCGACGTTGATACCCCCGCTTCTAATCGAGAGGTTTGGAGCGTATTGCATTGTGTACGCAACACACCATGCACTTGCAAACACACACCAGACCACCTGCTTCACTGTGTACAGCTTACCGACAATGTGGTGGCTGATAGTTAAGTTGAAGACATCTACGTCAAAGTCGAGCAAAACTTTTGCTTGCATTCGGACGATGGTTTATAAGCAATTGTCTTCAATGCACTCCTCTAGAGAGCTGCGATGATAGGTGGTGTCAACTTTGTACTATCTATCAGTCTTTTAATCTATCTATACTTATTAGCACAAACGACCCTTGATTCGATATTATGCGGGCTACTGATATATGTATTCTTGACATATGAGATGTAGATTTCTTGTTACTCCCAGCGAATTCACAGTTTTGCAGACGGGTAACCGTTTGTAATTTAAAGTAAAGGGCGCGGTCGTTCCTTTAGTTATTTTTGAGTAAAAATGTTTTTGCGAAAATAGCGTGTCAAGACGTGTACACATATACTGTGCAATATAAAAGCATTTAGGTTATCGTTTTTGCTCTTCGCAAATGTACAGGTATACAATAGTTTTTGTCGAAAGGCACACAGTTAATACTCTATGTGACCATTTTACACGCAAGTGTCACTGCAGGTTTTTTTCGAGTTTTGTAACACATGTGATTTTGTATATCATAGAACTTAACTCAAAAATGGATATTTTTTTGTCATATATCTCAACATCGAAATCAAATTTGGTATTGCTGAAAAATCACGTTTATAGCGCAGTTCTTTCGGATTCTAGCGATACCAATAATTGAAAAACCTCAAAATGAGCGTTATGATTATTTTGTGTTTTGTGGTCTCATATATTGCCTGGTATTATTGTACAGCACCGGTAGTGCTGGTATGTGTTATTAGTCGATTATTTTGTAGTAACCTATTTTGAGCTCCTTCTGACTGACTTGCACATCAAATTGCTGCTGCATTACAAGTCAGTCCATCCAAAGTCATTATTTTCATCTGTTGACCTCGACCACCAGCTGCTTACTGTCTCGATGACGCTCGTGTGCAGAGATGGGGAGGACGCTTGGACTCGATAGTGAGCTCGTGACCACAGTTGCAGCTTCTGCAGCTTCTGTAGCAACAACACGACGCTTTCCAGTATTGCACTCGCGAAACCGCGTCAGCTATCACATCGCTCACACCCACCCAGCAGCACACACAGACGCACACACACGTGGGCACACATGACGAGTATGCGGACAACGCGCATGGCGTCGTCGCGGCCGACAGCATTCCTGATGACGCTCGCTGCGACGCTGCTGCTGCTGCTGCTCGCGCACACACATACCGTAACGGCACAAGCAGCAGACAACGACACCACTATTTCATCACACGACGGTAGCGCTGGCAGTGCATCGGGCGACTCGAACGACACGACCGTCTTTGCAACCTGCAATATCGACGTACTAGACAGCATTGCGGGCAACACGACGTGTCGCGTCGCGCCGGCGTTAGTGCCACTGACCGACGCGCTTGCGAATGATGCGTGTGCGAGCAGCGACTGCGGCGCGTACGTTACACGACTTTCAAACTCGAGCATAGGAAACTGCACGCTGCTCAGCAACGCGTCGCTCCGACACGCGTACCTTGAACCACTCGCAACGCGCTGCAACTTTACGCTCGTAACGAACAGTTCGCTATCAACAGGACTCTTCAATCAAACGAATGAATTCGGTCCGATCGATTCGGGCGGGAACAGCACAGCGCCAGCAAGCAACAACGACACGTCGTTCAGTACAATCGCGATCGTTCTGCTCGTGGTCGGTAGCGTCGCAGGTGGCGGCTTCGTCACAGTCGTCGTCGTCTGGCTTCTGTCTCAGCGCCGCAAGCGCCTCGCAGCTGCTGCTTTAGTCGATAGCGCAAGCGCTGTAGACGCGACGCCCAGCCGCAACAAACACCAGCAGCTGCTGACGCCGTCGACTGCGTTGGAAGACTCGAGCGGCCACCACCACCACGACGACGTTGACGTTGACCATGCCGCAAGCAACGAATGCAGTGGCGTCGGACTCACGACTGCGATGCAGATGCACTGGACGCGTGCGTCCGTCCTGTCGTCGCTTACGACCACCACTGCAAACAGCATCTGGGACGACGACGTGATCGTCGCGGCGCGGATCCCACGCGACAAAGTCGCTGTTGCAGCGCTCGTCTCGCGCGGTGGCTTTGGCGAAGTCTACCGAGGGACGTTTAATCGGCAGGCGGTTGCGATCAAGACGTTGTTGCCAGAGAAGCGCAAGCACATGCGCCAGATCGTCGCGTTCCTCCACGAAGTCAAGTTGATGGCGACGCTCGAGCATCCACAGATCGTGCCGTTCGTGGGCGTCGCGTGGGATGCACTAAGTGACGTGTGCGTCCTCTCAGAATTCCAGGCGGGTGGTGACTTGCGGGCGCTGCTGCAGCGGTTTGAAGTCCAAGAGCAGCGACCGCATGGCTTGTTTGACGTTGACAAAGTCCGCATTGCACTGCACGTCGCACAGGCGCTGACGTATTTACATTCGCTCCAGCCTGCGATCGTCCATCGGGATCTCAAATCCAAGAATATTCTGTTGGATGAACAACTGAATGCAAAAGTGGCGGATTTTGGGGTCTCGAGAGAGCGCAGCGACACGACGACGATGACCGCAGGCGTCGGGACGTCGCTGTGGATGGCGCCGGAAGTGATGCTCGGCGAGCGGTACGACGAAGCGGCCGACATGTTTTCGTTCGGCGTCGTGTTGTCGGAATTGGATTCGCAGGCGTTGCCGTACGCAGCGCACGTGCAAAGCAACGCACGTGCGTCGAGCAGCGAGCAGCGCCGCATGCCCGTGCTCCAGATGGTCTCGCTTGGACGCTTGTGCGTTGCGTTTTCCAAAGACGTACCGCTGGCGTTGCGGACGTTGGGTGATGCGTGCGTCTCGATCGACCCGACGGCGCGACCGACGGCTGCGCAAGCGATGTGTACGCTCCACACTGTGCTCCAGAAGATGTTGGTACAACAGCAGCAGTAACAGCAGCATTGTATAGTAGTACTGTAGTCGTAGCAATAGAAAGAGGTCGAGGGAGAGAGTGTACAGTGTAAACCACGTAATCGATGGATTGGAAGTGTTGTTGTTTGATGGCGAAAGTGGAATTGATATCGAGTCATGGACAAACAGAATACAAATTGTGTGGTAGAGTATTGCTCAGCAAGGCGTCGATATGACTTTTATGATGTGAATAGAAATACACGTGACGATGCTGATGTCGAGATGCATATTGCTGTCGTCCGTACTAAGATGTTGCCGTTACGATAGTGCTTGACTCCCTTGCATGGATGCAAAGGTCGTGACGACGAAGTACGTACACGTACTCTCAAGTGCTAGCGTCTCACTTGATCAAGTTGAAGGTCTGGCTAACGAACCGTCGCCACTACGCGATACGAATAAATACAGTGCGACTTATAATTATACGGACACTTGATTTTTTTGAATAAAATGGCCAAAAATTAGGTTAGAAAACTTTCGTTGCATTCAAACGATGCGCAAAACAGAGCTTTATCAGCACCCAAAATGTGAGCTGATGGATCACTACCAAAACATCACACGTTCAGAATATCATTTTGACAGAGTATGAAAAGAATGGG
>JAADXH010001039.1:0-14196 GCA_023337595.1 Globisporangium camurandrum | reverse complement strand
TATATCTCCAAAGAGAGCGCAACACGCTCCATCATTTATCAAAATTTCACGCTCGCAAACGCATTATTAAAGAAGAAATCGAAAGTTTTCTGATTTTTTTACTCTGTCCCTAACTTTTTGACGCGCACTGTATATCAATGTATTTTGATAATGGTCTCAAATAATTCATAATATTTAAGATTTTTGACTACAAATGTTTCATATTGGGGTATGTAGTAAATGCAAATATATAATTATCAGGAGTAGTACAAATATCACCATTTTTGTGTGTGCTCTTGTACAATATGATTTTACCGCTATACCCGGTTCTTGTATGTTGTTTTTCTGTTCCAGAATCTTGTG
The DNA here is from genome assembly GCA_023337595.1 of Globisporangium camurandrum. Lineage (NCBI taxonomy): Eukaryota > Oomycota > Peronosporomycetes > Pythiales > Pythiaceae > Globisporangium > Globisporangium camurandrum. The sequence continues at coordinate 13,854 of JAADXH010001039.1, read as the reverse complement.
TCTTTTTAATGTGATTGTTCCACATTTGTAGCTTCTACAACTGTATGTTGCATGTAATGTGCATGGATGGATACTGGTGTCGCCACAACAGCCGCTGATCTATCAGCTAGATTGGTTGTGACTTTTCACTGGTATATCAAAAGACGTGAATATAGACCCACTTGTGGTGCAAAAACATCTATGCATTATCATGTTTTTGCCCATCTTCGTTGTAGAAGAGGCAAAATGAAATTTAGTCCGCACAACAATACAGCCAATTTTGCCTCGAACTACTTTGAAACTGTGTCGCTGGTGATGCCTCCAGCAAGTGCAGAACAGACTGGTCCTTCTTTGTCCCGATACTGGAAAGCACGTTTTCTTGCGAAATGATGTCAGGATTCGAGTTTTGTCGTTTTTAGCGCAATTGGGATATTGGGATAATTATAAAGAGCTCGTTAGTTAGAGTATGTGTGTTTTTTGCTCAGATTAAATGATATCTTGCATTTTATAAACGCTTTTTTGATACAGCATTATTCCCGGTGGCTTGACATTTTAACCGATTTGTGGAAAAACGAAGTCCAAAATGTTTGACATTGGTAGTATTGTAAAAAGAATGCCAGCGACAGGTTTTTTGTCACAGTTTCGAATCGGAAGGCGACCTCATTTTGACAACAATCCTTCTTTTTTAGTCAAAAGTGTCCTAGATATCGTATGGCAATACTGCAACGATAATACCCGAAAATCTGATATTTTCTTTATTTCATATAATTCATGAGATAATTTGCTGTCGTGTACGTCACTTCAATTTTTCATTTGACTCCCATTTTTGGGTCAGACGAGTACAGAAAACACATTTGCCAAGTCCTAGTCGGTATGTTTGCTGTAAATATGCGGAACAGATGGAGCAAAACGAGTTGGTAGTTTTGTGCGCTCGATTAAAGTTGTCAGACAAGTTTTGCTACCACTTGCGAAACATTTCTATGTTGTACATTAGAAAATATATCGTAGTAGTTTTATCCGTGCTGCTCACTATTACTGACGAACTGGTATACTAGGCAAATTGGCGCTCAAAGTACATAGTCATTGGCAAGGTATCGAGTTGTGGTTGATATGCTGTACTATATATCTACCATAGTAAGTGCGAACGCGACCTAGAATCGACTACGAAAGGCAAAATACTATAATTGGTCAGATCGCCTTTTAGCTGCGATAATACAACTTTGCATGAATACCAAGTGCGCTCATTCTGCTAATGATTGGACGCTATTTAACGCAAAGCCATACACAATCGCCGTGTCGCAATTCAGGTATCGGCAACGTTGGTGCTTATTTTTTGCCGAAATTGAACATACAAAGATAGTGGATGAAATGTGCAACGTATCAACCATAAACAAATGTAACTGCTATGTTGAGAGTGGTAAGAACAACGATTTGTCACGTCGTATCAATTTATACATTAAGGTGTGATCGTTAATTATCTATACACATATGGTTGGGTTATCTATCACAAAACTTGCGACACGCACCCATTTTGGTAGTTTTGAGATATTTTGGTCAAATTCGCAGGCACATAGAGACATCATTGAGTCACAATGAGAGACGGCAATAAAACATAGTAGTATAGCTATGTTGATATACACATACAAATTGACTAGAAACACAAAGTCTTGTCATAACGACTACACAAGATCATACATTTGTAGCAGCACGATTACAATCTTTCTTGAACACTTTATATGATTACTTTTATAAGGGATATATCGAAAACGTCAGAAGTATATCGTGCTATTAAAGAATACAGCAAAAGATGAATGACCACATTGATTGCTTAAATATAAACACATGAATGTGTATTTTAAAACATAGCAAGATGTCGCCTTGTACTAAAGTAAATGATTGTGTGTTTGCACGAGTAGCTGTACGAAATAAGAAACAATTATGATTCCAAATATTGATCGCGTTTTCTACCAGTACTTTTGGATACAATATATCTGCAATAGGAGCTACTAGAATACGAATACGATATTTCATTGTGATTGTGATCGCACAACTACCAAATATAAATCTTTCGATTTTCTCTAGATATAAGCTGATATGCAGGTTTGAGCGAGAAGCATTTGCACCTATTCAAGTGAGTCAAATGATGTACCACAACTGTACCATACATGCGCTAGCTCCAAACCCCACACTATGAGAATCGGCAGTATCTGCTGTTTATGCCGCAGCAGTAATATTTTGATGTTTGGAGCAACAGGAGCTGCATTACACGGACAAACAGACTACCTCATTTCACATGTGTGTATGACTTGGATGCAAACCTTGCGATATATTGAGTTTGTTGATAATTTTGCAAATGATTTGTTAAATGGTCCGCAGTACCATGAATTACAAATTCCTCTTTTTCATATGATTCGAAGACTATAATTGACGTTTAGTGTAGTAATCATATATATTTACAGGTCTCAACGTTTCGAAGCTGTTGCTGTATTAGTTTTGGTGTTGGTTCGTTTGTATACGTTTTTTCTTGATGTGATATTTTTGTATGTAATTTTATAGGCGTTGTTGTTGTTTTTCTTGTTGTTCATCTTGCTGTTGTTGTTCCTCTTGCTGTTGTTCGTGCTATTTTATTGCTGTTGTCGTCGTTGTTCTTGCTGTTGTCAGTGTTGTAGTAGTAGTAGTTGTTGTTGTTGTTGCTTTTGTTTCGGTATAAAGTTTTGCTTATTGCATTCGTGTTGCTGCTGTTGCTATTATTTATGAAATAGATGGTGATGCATGTTTTGTTCTTGCCTGTTTGTCTTTGTTGGTATTGTCATTTGTGCAGCTATTCACGTTGTCGTATATTATATTGTGGGTAAAATACCAGAGGTTCATGTAATAGTGGTGTGCACTGTATTATATATACGGTAGCAGCACCATCACGGATACAATTATACTTGTGCACGGTGTCGTATATATGTGTATGTTGGCCACTAAAAATACAGTATCATGGAATCATTTGTGTTTTTGCGACGTTGCTTTTTGTCAATGTAACACAATATATAGTGCATGTTATTTCGTGGTATGTATGGAGTGTCGTTTTAATATATTTTTCTGATTTTAGCTTCTAACGACCGCGACCTCAGAGCAAATTGCTGTACTTGTGGCCGTATGTATGCTGTTAGTGGGTATATTTTCTGCCTTTGCCGAAGTTGTTTGTTTGTAATGTTGCTGTTTGTGGTAATTTCATTGTAGTTGTGCTGTTACAGCTGTTGCTGGTTATTGTTATCGTTTTTGTTAAGTAAATTCTGCTACTGCGTTTGTTGTTGCTTTTGAAGTTGTATATGCAGTCGCTTTGCTCACGACGACAATTGCGGTTGTAGTTGATCTTCTGGTTCTTGTTGTTGTTCTTGTGTTGATGTTGCGTTTATTGCTGGGTGTCATAATTAGCGATGAGTACTTCATAGAAAGCCATATTTAATGGAATGCGCGCCGTTGCTTGTTGCTTTCCTTTTCACCTTTATAATCTAGGACGACTTCAGATAAACTACCAAGATATCATTTCACGGCATCTATTGTTTCTGATGTTTCAGACATGCTTTTGCTTTTGTTATTGCTGTCGTGGTTGCTGCTGTTTTGTTTAACTATTGATATTGTAATCGTTGTTGCCATGTTTTGTTGCTGTTGTTATTGTCATTTAATCTTGGTGTAAGTGCTGGTGTTGCAATCACTATCTGCTCTTGTAATAGTAGAGGAAAATGTATGCTTCATATTTTGATGGTGTTATATTGCATCAAGTTGCATGCTGCGACAGCAGGCTCTTGAAGGTAATTACGTATGTGCGAGGTACGAAATTATAATATGGGAAGTTTGTGTCTGACTTCGCAGGCATGGTCGGAGTCACATGTGAACTCACTCGTGGATTCACCCGTGGACACGCCCACGGACACCCGATCTCCCCCGTCTATCTCTCACTCTTTCTCTTTATCGCTCTCTGTCTCTATTATTCTTACTATACATATGTGTGCGGTCCTTCTGAAATTGATCTTACTTGCTTATTTGCGAATCTAGCTACAACTATCATAAAATTACCATAATGGGTGCGTCACGCGAGTTTTGTGACGGACATCGTCAAAGGGTCGCTTTGCAAATGTATGATCCCAGGGTGCCCTCGAGCAGACTCTGTTTTTGTGTTTGGTCCAATAGCGTATGCAAGCGGACACTTTGTATATAATATGATCGAGGGTGTCTACAAGCGGTCAATTTATAACTGGTGCGTCTTCTTCACTCGATAATCAAAACCTGTCTCACAGATGGTTGGTTTGTATATCTTTACCCTCTTGCAGTACGACGGTGAAAGGTTTTCACATATATGTATGCGTGTTATACGATCACTACCACACACGTCGTGAATTAATATCATATATCACTACAACATCATAAAGTAAACATCATATTCTGATAACATATATAACAACACAATACTGGACACGTACGCGCACTGCACCACTCAGCATTCAACACATACTAGAAGATTATACCACACAACGACTAGCACCAATATAATATGATATAACACACACCATAATTTTATCAATCATTTGACATAAGGCGTACATACTTTGCGTATATACTAGTTAGAATATTTTATACATATATTTATTGTTATGTCTATGTGAATATAACAGATATTCTATGGAATCGAGCATAAACATCATAATCTTGTTTATAATGCGTGCTACGTTTCATAATACGTAATACATAACTTGTTATATCAATACATAAAGCTAAGCCAAATTATGTCCGCAAAAACACTTGTGTGTGTGCAAAAACACACCGCTGATATCACACATTACACAACACAAAACAGATATCTTTGAGCGACTGTATCATACTTGATCCATGCCACATTTTTCATAGATCATATATTCGATATATAGTACCGCACACTAATTTTTCAAAATAGATTCCTCGGTTCCGCTAAGCAATCGACCGTTTATGAGACGTAAGATTGCATGTGGTCAAATAAGAGGTTATTTTTGACAAATTGTGATCTCGCTGTGTTTTGTGTGTGATATTTCCAATTCAAATGTTACGAAAAAGGGAACTACAGCTTACAGTAAAATTCACATATTGCATAACACATCATTTTGTGGAGAGTTATCCTGTGAAATAGTTACATATACCTGTTATCGAATATCGCATCATACAAAACGATGCAAATATTACATATATCACACACACAATACCGTATTCACAGCAATATACACATACCGGAGAACTGTCGTGAACAATCGCATGCCGTGAATATAGACGCATATATCATTTGTCATGTCTCTCAAATACCGCAACGACTATAGTTATCCACAAACCCGTTTGAGAAGAGTATATAGGATATAACACGGCTCACAGCACATACAAATACCGGAAGTTTGCACGCATATAACCTATACCGCATACTATGTGGTAGCATTGCGTATTACAACATTTTGATTTGAACAGAGAACCGTTTTTCAATTTACACGTGAAATACAACATGGCTCGTATTACATTTACTTATCCCGTTTCCATCCGAGTTGGAGCGGTGAAGATCCGCCACAACGCGCATGCAAAAATGTGGTATTATATGTATACCATGATATAATTAAGTGGTAACGAGCATAGAGTAGCATTACGTATTATAGAAAGGGTTGATGTGACTTGAAGTGACTCTCTCAAATGATGAAACACGTACACTGATTAAAGTACAAATCACATCTTAATGGGCCAATAACATGTCATGTCAATTTTGAGAGGTGCGATATCACTTGAAAGTCGCTATACAATACTATTACCAACATCCTCTCCAAATATAGTACTCAACTTTTCCACCAAATCTATAAATACTTCAGGTCATATGAGACTTGATTTGAGTATGCCATGCTAATACCAACGTCATCTCTAAAAATGTGCGTATTTAGTGAATTAGACAAAAACGCTCAACATCAATTTTGACAGGTCGTAAGTGACTTGGAGCGAGTATACAATACTAATACCAATAGGTTTATAGCATACATTAAGAGATTCGAAATTTTGGCAAAATTGTGTAATATGAATTTGGATAGTTATGACAATCCAGATATGATGAAATCTTGCAAACTGAGTGAAGTGTGCCCATGTCGCTCCTAAAAACCCTCGTCCATACCAAAGTCAAGTTGCCACGAGAAAGCTGTAGCAGCCGGACTGTGACTATTTTCAGTAACATGAGTAGGTCGCATACAATCACCAACATGGTGTTAAGTACGCCATCAGGTTAGATCACATAAAGTACCGAAAATTGTCTCCCTGTCGCTCCAAACCACCTCGTTCGTATCAGCATCAAGTTGCAAATGTGCCGACATAAACCGCCGGACTATTAATGTTCCAGTAGCAAGCTTAGTTCACATGCAAATATCAACATCCGACTAGGCTGGCAAACCCACTAAATTTCGAGCAAAACCGCGAAATATTCGTTTGCCCCATTAGGCGACAACAGATCGTTTTGTACTTGCAAGATTGTAGGATTATCATATACAAAATAGTTTTCTGGGAATAAGATCTTATCAGTATATTTTGTTTACAAACGTCATATTAGTCGATTCCTCAGTTGTCCATGTACAATTTCATGGTTACTTATGAGAAATCGAAAAATACGTAGTTAAACATCGATCACAATATTCTCACAACTGTTCCCATGCCTCGCGACGACAACTACGACGACTTCAGCTACCTAGCCAGCCGCCGCAACTACTGTCACTGACACCACGACTCCCGCCGCCACCACAAGTGCCATGTCGACATCTCAAGCGCGACGACGACAACATTCCGCTCGAATCTCCACCAACTCGACAGCAATTTGCCGCCAACACTACAACCTCGCCACATCCGTTTTACTATCGCTAGATCGAGCAGCGAGTGGTTAGTGCAAGCGCTGGTTTTCGTTGACAAAGCGGACACATGTTGGGAATCGTCGTAGTACTCGCATTCGCAATCGCGCACCATTAACACGGCACGACGTCGAGTAGGTAACGCGTAGTCGACTTGCAGCACGTACTGTACCTCGTCGACGATCGACGCTTGCGTCATGCGAGATGGTCTATGACAACATCCGCACCAATTGGCTTCATGAGCTCCGCGGTACGCGCTTGCTGCGCTTGGAGCCGTGCTAAACATTGTTGTTGTTGAAGCCACAAACTCATCGGACGCGGTCGTTACGTGCTGTTGTTGCAATGCTCTTCCTCCAAAAGGCGACGTTGTTTCGTCGGATACAACATCGTGTGTCTTTTCGTTGGCGTTTCAAAAATAAATTCTTTGCTTACCATCTTTACTAAATATGCCATACAGACGACTATACCACATTTCACAATTGTTTTCGTAACGACGTGCGCGTTGTAATGCGTCAGAAAGATCCAAAACCGACGCTTTCAAAGCAAACGCAGTGAGCTGCTGCCCTCACTTTCGTTTTTGCCTCCCATCGACGACAACTCCAGCTTGAAGTCTCCATCAGTGCAACAGCGACCAGCTGGCTAACCTCGCCATCCCCGTTTTAGTCGCCAATATCGCTACCCCCCGCGCACGACTCAGCACTTTGAAGCGCTGCGACCAGTCGACATGTTCCGTCTCGCACTCGCGATGACGCTGGTGTCGCTGCTGGTCGGAACGACTCATGGAGCATGTACTCCAACCTTTTCGGGAAGCTCCGCAATTTTGCCAGTTGCTCGTGCTGCCACGAAGCTAGCAGACCGATCGAAGTTCCTCAACGACTGGCACTGCAGCATTAGGGACGTGTCCGGGCAGCGAACGCGTCGCGATTGTAGCTGTCCATGCGATTGAGACAAGTGCCAGCCTGAATTTCATCGTCAATGTGAAATACAAAACGGCAGGACAAACCCCAACTTACAAGGACGCGACAACATCAGTGCCTGGCAGCTGTTACGACGGCGATGCGACTTGGGTCCCGTCGATCACGTTCGCAGACAAAGCAAACCAGTTCCCCGACATGGTCGATGCTGCCGTCTTCTTCAAGTGCGTCGACGCAAACGCCGATTGCTCAATCAAGTACGTGATCGTCGCCAAGTGCGTCGTAAAGAGCGGCATCATGACGTCGGCGCCAGAAAACCTGACGGCAACAGACACGTCAACCGTATATACCATGTCCGCGGCAAGCACGCTGGGTTACTACGCGCGCGATCGCGGTGGCAGTGTCGATCGTGGCGGGTGCCGCCATCATGTACATGCGCCACTGAGTGTCCACCGGCGCGTCGTGCTATCTCCTTTCATCGAGTGCTCGCTCGTTTGCATATCGCGCAGCATCTTAGCTCCATTCGAACATGATCAATACACGCTGTTCCAGCGCACACATCCGTGTGTGTGTCGAACGGAGTCGGCCCTTTCATTCCATCGGTGTTTTTATCTATCTATCTATCTATCTATCTATCTATCTATCTATCTTTCTTTCTTTCTTTCTCTCTATCACTTGTCTGTGCTGGCTCTGCTACAAATTGTATACACTATCAACATCGTGAACGAGAGAGCTTTTGATGGCAATCGTGTTTTATGTAAACATCTCCGTTGACGACCATATCATGCAACACACCATGTATGTACAGACCGGTCACTGCCGCAGCACGAGTACTACATCATTGCTACCAAACCCTATCAATACCATTACTACTCGTCTGCGCCGCCTCTCACTCGCTCATGTGCTTATTCTATGCTGCGACACGAACGTTAAACTGCATCACGAATGCTTGCTCCTCGAGCTGCAGTGCACACTGCTCGTCTTCGTGACTGACGGTGTACATCTCCCAGAAACGTTGGTTCTCCTGCTGCTGCTCGACTACACGCCGCTGCACCCATGCGCTTGCAGCGTGACTGATTCGCGCCATCGCAGAGCGCTGTTTTGTGATTTCGCGGTCGATGAATTGCCACCGCAGTTCGGCCAATACTGTCGCTCGGAGCTTCTTCGCTCGTCGGTGTGAGAGGCAGCGCCGCAGCACTGGACGCAATCGAGGCGCGAGCACAAGGTGAGTCGCTGCGTCGCGGATCGCGCGCTGGGTGTGCACGTCACGATGGAGACGTCGGACGCGGCGCCACCAGACAAACTGCCGCAGCGTCGGCACGAATGCCACACACGTCTTTGTGACGAGCTGGAGCTGCATCTTGACGTGCGCCGCATTGTGCAGTGCGTCAAAGAGCTCACTGAGCTGCCGGCGCCACGCGACCCAGTAGTCAAACCCAGTCGTGTCGAATGGATCGACCGGCAGTAGCTGCTGCCGCAACTGTCGTCTGTACACGAGCTCGTCGGACCAGTCCATGTCAAAGCCGCACGGACACTGCACGGCGTCGCAGCCTTCGACCTTGATGAGCGTCGCGCGGCAGCTGCGGCACTGCACGAGCTCACACGCTTCGTCGATCTCGTCGTCGTCGGTCTCGCAGCTGCAGCGCTCGTCGACGCTCAGCGAGCGCTTGCAGTTGAAGCACATGAGGCTGTTGCAGCACGTCGTGCGCACGGCGCGATCGACTGCGTGGTGGTACGACAGCATGAGCGTCGCGCGGCGCTCGTCATCTGCGATGCGCACCAGCACAGCGTAAAAGACTGCGTCGCTTTTGTCTGGGAACGCGTCCATTATGTACGTGATGAGATCGCGCGACGTGATGCGGTGGCGGCCAAACTGCCGGCACTTGCGCCGCAGCATCGGGATTTGTGCCTTTGGCAGCTTGTATACGAGCGCCTTGTCTGTCTCGGCGCGATAGGGCTCGGGCAGATGGACGTACGTCGGGTCGTGGCAGCACGTCGACTGGAACGAACACGCGTGGCGACACAGCCGCGTGTACTCGTCGAGCACACGCCGCTTCTTGCGGTCGCTAGTCATGGTTGTGTTGTCGTCGACGAATCGGCTCCATTGCGACTTGTGCAGTGGCACGAGACAGATCGGACAGCGCACGCGCGGCAGTGCGCCAACGTAGCTGACCTGCAGTGCGCTCGAGAGGTGACCGACGAGGCAGGTCTTACAGAGCATAGCGGGACATGTTGCGTCGCAGAGCTGCGTCACGGCGTCGTCGAGCTGTGAGATATCGTCAAAGCAGATCTGGCACACGAGTGTCATTGTTGCGGTCATCTTTGTGAAAGATGATATGTGTTGGTGTGTAGTTGTTGTGTGTGTGTGAATGTATGTCGTGTGCTCGGATGCAGGAACGGAGAACGTCGAGTCACTTGTTTGAGAAAGGAGGATGAAGCGCGCGCACGAAGTTGACTGTGAGTCGCACGTATTGATGGAACTTGGTGGGACTGGATGGCCAGTATCTGCTTTGCTATGACCTGGAAAAAGCAGGAATGACACTGGTGAGCAGTTACCTTCGGTCGTGAAGAGCTGTAAGTGTTCAGTTATCAGCTTGTAGGTACATATTTGTGAATCGAGTGAGTGATGGTCGGGTGTTTGACATGAGAGCAATATTAACTATAAATGTGACTTGGAACAATTTGACAGAATATATCGTATGGCAGATAGATGTGATACATATTGTTGCTCTCTGCGTTTCGATGTTGAAAATACAAGGTGTAGCGACAAAACGTACCGTAATCCGCCCCGATTTAATCCTGCTTGTGATCTACAGCGCACCAGCAGTAGTAGCTTTCGTTGACAATGTTTCCAGTTCCGAAACAATTTTACAGACGCCAACATCGTCTAGATTATAGATTTGAGTCAACAACGGATACCTGGTAATGCAAATAGATGTGCAGTTTTGTCAAAGCGACAAAGCGAGGGTCTTACAGCAAGTGATGCACATCTAAAATGGTCAGCGCACGCTACAATACGCGCGCGAAGAGCAAGCGCGATTGCAGCAGCTGCTGTCGTAGTTCATGCGCTGCACGTAACAGTCGATGATGATGAAGATTGCACCGCCGGACAAGCGCAGTGCAAGTGGACATGAAAGTACTGTACAAATAGCACACAATACAGTATATGTCAACGAATTGACAAGCGGATCAAGCAGATCTGCACCAATGAGCCAGCGCTCGACCTGCTCTTCAGCACGTACGTGAAGCTCTGCGTGTACCACTTCTACTGTATGTCGCGCATGTTGCCTATGTAACGAACGCCGCGTGCTCGAAGCGCTGCGCATGTTCTTCCAGCAACTCGAGCACAGCTCTGCAAAGCACCGTATCGAGACCGACCTCAATTACTGTACAGTAGCACCAGCTACGTCGAGGCTCCTCGTGGCATCAGCGTCGTCGCAGCAGCTGTAGCTCTCGAGGATGGGACACAGCACACGAGCGATGTCGTCCCGAGAGTATTGAGGGTGTGATGATCACCTTAACAACGATTGTGACGATCGATATAGTGTTCCATCCGTTCGTTCCTCTCTCTCTCTCTCTCTCTCTCTTTCTCTTTGTCTCAAATGCTCTCATTTTGTCAGTCACACACTCGCAATCACTCCCTTCCAGTCAATCGCACAGTCACGTCGTCCTCCTCCTTCTCTGATCTAAACACTCGCTTTTCTGTTTGCTTTCACTCACTCCCTCATGTCGTGACGACGTGGAGCCAGTCACTTGGTGCGAGTGAGATCGCGTGCTGGAGCTCGTCGACGACGTTGTCGTGCATCTCGGGCCGCGCGAGCAGCAGCTGCTTGGCGCTGTCGAGCACGTCCGACGCGTTCCAGAGCAAGATGCCCATGACCTTGTTGCCTTTGAGGTAGTACACGACGCCGCGGTCCAAGCTTTTGTTTCCTAAGTGTGTCGCATCGACACTTGCGTTGCTACTGCTAGATACTTTACGTGCCTGCTGCTGCGTCTGCTGCTGGCTACTGACAGACGGAGGCGACTGGACCCACACACCGACGGTCCGCATGGACGCATCGATCTCACCAATGCCTTCAATAAGGACATCGATGCCGCGCAAGTCGCTCCGGAACATCGGCTGGTGTCTGTAGTTCTTCATCTTCCCAGCTGCAGCCGGTGCGAGGGACGCGACCATGTTCCGCCCTGCGACCAATCCACTATTGACTGCATGGTCGTACCGATCGACGCGCCGACGACCGAGATACGGATCGTAGTAACTCGCAGCGTTCCCAGCGACAAACAGTCCAGAGATCGCTTCGAGCTGTGCGTTCACGACGATCCCACCGGTCGCATCGTCGACTTCGACGCACGATGCGCGGCCGAGACGCACGTTTGGGTCTGTATGCGTTGACGCCAGCACGACGTAGTCTGTTAGCGTCCGACTCTTGGCGCTGCCATTTGCAAGACCGTCGACGACCACGTGTGCTGCTGCTGATGTCGTATCACTACTACTATCGTCCACGTCGCTCTCGCTGTCATTACTATTGACTGAACTATCACCGCCAGCGTCTGCGTCGTCGTCGTCGTCGCACTTGAGACTCGTGACGAGATGGTTTGCAACAACGTCGACACCGACGCGTTCGAGTCGCTTCGTGAGTTCTTGCGCCACGTACAGCGGCAGCGACCGTCCAATCGGCGCAGCTTCCGCAAACACGAGACGCGTCGCAATGCTGCAATTGCGTGGATCGGTCGCTAGTGCCGTTGCCACTTCCGTCCCAAGGAACCCGCCGCCAATCACAACAACTGACCGCACGTCGTTCGTCGCGTGGCGCACGTGGAGCGCGTCGAGCTGCGCAAAGTCACTCAGCGTCGTGCACAGGTTGATGCGGTCTTTCAGACTGTAGCTCACGCGGTGGCGATCGAGGACGTAATGATGGCGCGGCTTTCCGGCCGATGCAATGAGGCACTTGGCGTACCGGATCTCCGTGCCGTCGCTCAAGTAGATGCGATTGCGCTCGACGTCGATCCGCAGCTCTGTGCGGTCGAGTAATAGCGTTGTCAAGCCAGCACTCTCGCTCGGTTCGTCTTCGAGCGTCGCAGTCAAGTGCCGACGCCACTCGTTGTACGTCGCCAGCAGCGGCGCAGCGATCGGCGCGCGGCTGCTGGTGGATTCCGTTGACGCTGTCGTGTCCATGCGCGGTCGCGCGGCTTCGTCGCTCAGCACGAGGATGTCGGCGCGTGGATCCTCCTGGCGGATCGCTTCGATCGCAGCGTGTGCTGCCGTCCCCGACCCGACGATCACGAACGTGTGCGACCGCTTCAGCCGCCGTCGCGTGAACCGTCGTGTGAGCCGCATCTTGTCGCCTGTAGTCGACGAGCTGTTGGCCGCTGTTTTGTTGGTAGTAGTAGCCATTGCAGCAGTAGGCGGCGGTAGGTGCAGTGTCGAATGCACGCTGTTCAAACGCTCACTGTCTGCTGCTGCTGCTGCTGTATGAGCAGGCGATGTGGACGCGTCGGCGTGCGTCCATACAAGCGCAGCGACTGCACTCACAGTCGCGACTGCGAGTGGCACAACCACGCTTTTGTTGCTGCTGCTGCTCTCATAGCTTGAGATGCTAGCCACGCGCAGCGCGTGGCTACGCAATGCACTCCTGACGCGGAGACTCGTTCTGCGCCACATGGCGAGCGGCTTCAATTGTTGTCTTGAGGAGAGAAAAACCAGATCAGTACTTGGATATTTGTTGCATGGAAGTGGATATTGCGACCAATTGGCAAAAACGTCATACTTTCCTATTACAATTTCGAGCCAAAATCAAAATGCGAAGCTGATTTTTGCTACGTACGGCGTTGCGGTTTTCACACTCATATCGTTAGGCATGTACCCGTCTCGACTAACGTTAGTGTTTCATGTCCTGACTCGCAGGGTGCGCGACGCGCGACGACGGGAGGTTTGGTTGATGGCAGGGCCATTTTCAAATCTACCGATTGTCATTCGTTGTTAAGGGTAAGGTAATTAACTGCAAATGTAACCTCATATGTATGTATTGTAAAATCGATCAAATAGACCAAACAGCATCACTCCAATTGGTCACAACATC
>JAADXH010001038.1:0-14199 GCA_023337595.1 Globisporangium camurandrum | reverse complement strand
GCAATGTCCCCCTCTTAAAACTGATATGCAGCTTTTTCTCAAAACGTTTTGTGTTGCTCAACAAACGGAAAGCACTGTCAGAATGCGTCTTCTAATTGGCTCATTCTAGCCAATTTTCAGTCTCAAAAGGCGAATATTGGCTTAAAAATCACAAAAAAGTGGGTGTCCCTATAGCATTGGCCAGCACTGTATAATACAGATTTGTTATGAGGTCGCGGACAATCCCTTTGCGTATACTGGTTTGATATGAATGTTTGCACGAATATCAAGTATTTTCTCGTCAGACCATTGTTAAACCGCGTACAGGCATTCACATTGAAGCTTTTGGGAATAGCGAGCGACAGACAAGCGAAATAACAAAATACATTGCTTTATGAGCCTAACCAAGACTGCTTGATAGTAAGAAATATAACCATGAAGTATATAAACGCTGCACATTTTCGAAAACCTCTATTTGCGATCATAACCTCTATAACACGATACGAGTCTGCTGTGGCACTCATCATCATGGCGTGAGCAGGTTGAGAGTCAGTTTTGTCAACTTGTTGCTCAAGCGTCACCGCACGTCGCCACCAGCGCACCAGCGCACCAGCTCAAAGCGCCATGCAGCAGCAGCGCCGTTGCTCCATCGCGCTCGTTGTTGCGCTCCTCAGTGCAGCGCTCATCCTCACGACTGCGGTCGCTGCTGCTGCCGACAGCACTGCAACATGCGCATCGCCCGCAGAGTGCTGCGAGCTCTGTGGCGACGACTCGATCCGATGTGCGCGCGGTCCGTGCAGCACATCGTTCGTCCCAAAGACGTTCTTCAGCATCAGCTTACCGACGACCGACGTCGGCTTCTGGGACGTCGTATTTGCGTTCTACGGCATGGTCCCGTACATCGTTCCGATCGCATTGGCGCTCGCATTGCTCCTGCTTCGACGCCAACGCACGTGGACGCGTGTGTTTGCATTCATCTTCATTCCAATCGTCGCAGCGATCAACGCTCTCGTGTTCGTCCTGAGCCTCGGGGACTGCACAGAGTGCGCGCGTCCATGCGGCGCGTGCGTCCCGAGCAACGGGATGCCGAGTGGCCACTCGTCGAATTCGATTGGCTTGTGTTTGTGGGTCCTTCTCGAGTCGCTTTATGGCGTCGGGCGGCTGCATCAGTGGTCGATCCGCAAGCGATTGAGTATCATACTAAGCTCGATCGCCTTGTTTGCGCCCGTGCCGTACAGTCGCATGTATCTCGGCGACCATACGGAGCTACAGGTCGTTGTCGGCGCTGCGAATGGCGTCGTGTTTGGCTTTTTGTACTTCGTATTGCTCCGCTATGTCGTTGCGAAGCGCTTGAAGCCACAGAAGCAAGCGGCAGCGTGTAGCAGTTGCTGTACAATCACGAATGATTTCTCGGCTCCACGGGACGATGGCGATGACGATGCGGCCGTGCGAGCGTCGTCGTCGCTGCATCAGCAACTGTTGAGCGACGATCGACGCAGTCGGGAAGATGCAGAAGGACGATGGACTCCAGAGCAAGTGCCAGTTGCAACAGTGTAGACAAAATTGTAGCCATCGTTATATTGTCATGTGCCAGAGAATACGTTGACTTCAATAAAATATGCAAACGATAAATCAGGAACGTCCGCAATTTTTGCAAATCCGTTGAGTTGGATGCGCGCGTTCATGGCCACAGAAGATCGACATGCGCATTGATGTGCGCGTCAGTTCGAAACGTGCGCACTCTCGACCACGACGGCCGCTACTGCGACGATGCCGTTTCTTTCAGCTCGTACGATGCGCATTGCACTTGTCGTGATCGTCGCACTCGTGCACTTGACCACCGCAACATCCGCTCGACCCAACGTGACGTGCACGACGCCTGACGCATGCTGCGACGTCTGTGGCATCGACTCGCAGCGCTGCGTGCGCGGTCCATGCAGCAGCAACATCCTCGCACAACAGTTCTTCTTCATCAGCATGCCAACCCACATTGCGAGCCTATGGGACGTCGTGTTCATTGCATACGGCACGGTCCCGTCGCTCGTACCGGTCGTACTGGCGCTCGATCTCCTCGTGCTTCAACGCACGTGGTCGCGCGTCCTTGCTTTCTGCCTCATTCCGCTCATCGCGATGATCAATCAAGGTATCTTCGTGAAAGCATTCGGTCACTGTGCCGACTGTAATCGTCCGTGTGGCTCGTGTCTCGGCACAAAAGGGTTTCCATCCGGCCACTCGGCAAACGCCGTCGGCTTCTTCGTGTGGCTCATGCTCGAGACGTTTGTAGGTGCTGGCGCCCAGCGTCACTGGTCACGCCAGCAGCAGCTGCGTGTCGTGCTGGTCAGTCTGTGTGTGTTCGCGCCCGTGCCGTTCAGTCGCGTGTACTTGGGCGACCACACGCACCTGCAGATTGCAGTCGGGAGTTTGAACGGCGCAGTGCTCGCATTGGTGTATTTCATCGTCGCACGGTCGTTCATCGGTCCGAAGCTCGACGCTGCAACGCACTGGCTCGCACATGCGCGCGTCCCTCTAAAAGTAACGAACGACTATTACCATGCGACACTGGCAGCAGCGGACGACGACGACGACGACATTGAGATGGCGGCGCTGAAGCCACTGCGCCACCCGACGTACGACAGTGGACACTGAGAGCAGCAGACGATCAAGTGACGCTGACGTCGATCCAGAAGAGAGAGCACGAGGAGGTCACTACACAAAGTAAAAGGAAGCAAGCAGAGCTGGTTATGAGAGCACACGTAACGTCGGATATAAGAGCATGTGAAACTGTCCCTCGCAACGATAACACATGTGTGAATTGGTAGAATCGAGTCGGTTATAAAAGCACAGCACATCACAGGTATACAGTCGGATATAAGAGCATGGTACATCGACACCAACAGATGCAAGAGATGATCCAATCGGTAATATTCGAGATAATCGGATAGAAGAGCGTTTGTAAAAGCCGGATATAAGAGCGTACATAGTACGTACGCCACTCTTGACTTGTGCGCGTTCTCTCTACCTGCTACCTGCTACCGTCTAGTTGCGTCTCCACTATCTCACGCGCGGCAGTTTTCAATGTCAAACACAATGATGTCCGTTGCTCCAACGTCGGCCAATTGGTCCATGATCTCCGACACATTCCGACGTTCGACCATCGCACTGACGCTGTAGTCGCCGCCGGTCAACGTGTTGACGGTCGGCGACTTGCGGCCAGGCGTGATTGCTTTTGCTTTGTCGAGCTGCGCATGCGCAATGTTGTACGTGACCATCTTGTATTGCGTCGCTGTGATGTACCCGACGAAGCGCTTGTGGATCTTCTCGACGAGTTTCTGGCGCGTCGTGTGCGGATTCGCAATCAAGACCGCTTCGGTCTGGAGGATCGTCGAGATCAATTCCAAACCTGCAGCTTTCATCGTCGTACCAGTCTCAACAAGGTCGACAATACCATCGGCCAAGCCGAGACCACACGCAGCTTCGACCGACCCTGACACGTACTTGATCTTGGTGGGTTCACTATCGCTCTCAAACTGTTTGAAATACGCAGCAGTGACTTCTGGGAACGACGTGACGATGCGCTTGCCTGCGAGCTGTGCAGGGTCTGTGATCGCGTCTTTCACGGGCGCTTGGACCGACAAGCGGCACTTGCCAAACCCGAGCTTCATGAGCTCCACGACGTTGGTGTGCGACTCGGCGACGATGTCCTGTCCCGTGATCCCAATGTCGAGGTTCCCCTCGCCAACGTACGTTGCAATGTCCGACGCTGGGAGGAACACGAGCGTCACGGGTAAGCTCGTGCACACGGCAATGTCGACACGGCTTGGGCGGTGGTACTCGAGCCCAGCGCCATCGAGGAGCTTGAGGATCTTGTCGTGCAGCCGGCCTTTCTTCGGGACAGCGAACAACAAGTTGTTGTCCGACGACGTTGCGATTGTTGTTGCCATTGTGATGTCGATGTGTGGGTGGCTTGGCGGATTGCAGAGTGGTGGACGATGGCTGGCGCTGTGTCGAGCTTGACGGTTGTGGAGCTACTGGAGCTGCGTGTTGCAAGCAAGCGACCTGTGTACAATCGAATGAATACAGCTGAACAACGTGAATGCGCGGACAGTGCAGTTTACGTAACCACACACCAAAATGTGTGGTCCACCAGAATGTTCTGGGTTTGCAAACAAGCTGTTTTCATACCGAGAAAACAATCGCAAGAATCCTTGATTTTGGCACCATCGTAAACCACACCAATTCTCAGTATCCATATGCAAAACAGCAAGCACACATTCAAGCATCCTTGCCGACAACGTGCTCAACAACCTCTGCCTTTCTCGCTGCTTGTCTCCTCTGCTGACCATGAACGAAGTCGAGTTCCGCCGCATGCTCGAGCGCTACCCCGTCGTGCGCAAGAAAACCTACGCGCGCGTTGAGTGGAACGCACTGGTGCGTCTTGCTGCGTGCAGCAGCCACACTTGCACAACATTGGAAGCAAGCGCCGTTGCACCTATGTGTCTACGGAGTGCGCGTATGCTGTACTAACACCTCGTATGCGTGTGTGTGCGCTTACACTTCTCCCTTCTTTGTCGTCCTGCAACCACAGCATGCAAAAGACGCCGAGCAGTCGACAAACACGTCGCTTGTACACGACGACACACAATGTACGCATCCTCACGCGCTTGCGCTCTCTACCTATCTACATGCATACACGTGCGTATGCACCACACTGACGCATGTGTTGTTTTGCTTCTCTCTCGTCTGTTTTTCTCGCATGGCGATCGCTACAAACAACGTAACCAGTGCGTTTGATCAACGCCGCCGACTCGCTCCACGACGCCGTCGGCACGTTCCTCGATGCGCACTTTCCTGCGAAAGACGTCTCTGCAATCCAGCGCGCGTTTAGCGAGGTACAGATTGCTCTATGCATTGATCAGTGTGTTTGCATTGCCTGTATGAGAAAGTACATATTTATTCACATATGACGATGGTGCGACTATATCCCTAATATAGGCACAACACGAATTTATTGCGTCTTTGAGTCTCGACGACATAAACGACATTTGCGCCCAGTTTGTTGCTTCCGCAGCGACTGTCGAATGAGTCGATTTCGTCTATTAGTAGGTCGATCGAATCGAAACTGGCTCTTTTTGTGTTTTTGCGATAATTAAACATTTGCTGCGAGGTCATGACGCTTGCGGAACGCACGACTCTGTTCGACGTTCAGAAATGGCGACGTGCTCCACGACATGACGAGCGTCCGAAGTTCGTCGGTCGTGATGTCGAACGTCAACATCGTCAAGAGTGCTTCCTATCGTAGGATATATCCAATATATGCATATGAATGTCTGCGAACTCATCGGTATGGATAGTAAGTATGCATACCGACAATGAACCCAAAACGTACGACGTGTTGAAACTCAGCTTCGTACGCTGCGAGTTCGTGGCTCATGAACTGATAATAGTCAATTGGCGCCAGTGCTGCGGCGCTTGCGTGACTGCTACTGGCGCTGGCGCTTGTGGCTGCTAGTACTGTCGTTGGTGTAGTAGTACAAACGCCAGCGACATGGACATGAGCAGCCGCTCCAAGCGAAGTACACTACAATCACAACAATAGACGCACCGATGCTGCGCGCCTGTGTGTGGAGCACATACATGCGCTGCAGTAGTGCGTCAAAGTCGCTTCGGAGCGTCTGGAGCTGCGCAAACAAATCTTCTGCAAGCAGCGGGTCCATCTGCGCATTGCGGCCGAGCCCAGACAGCGCTACGGCAAGCACCTCGTTCGTATTTACAAGAGCACTGCTGTCTGTAGCTGCGACTACACTACTACTGCTGCCTGTCAATTCGTCGCGACAGGCGTTGAGCGCGGTCTGGAAGCCTTCGAGCAGCGCGATGCCTTCGCGCTCTTTGTCGTACCACTGAGTACTCTTGCTCTGCATCTCGAGGAAGAGCTCGGCGATGGCTGCACTTGATTGTTGTGGCGACTGTTGCTGGGTCTGCTGCTGCTGTGGCGACGACAACATCGTGGGCGGCGCCATGATCGATCGAGCAGCACTTGGCGGTGCGATGTGATTGACAAGCAAATAATATATGAAGAAAATAATTGTCTAGTAAAAACAAATCGACGTCATTCATTCGCCATCACAATCAACAAGATCAACAAGATGCGCATCAACCGCGCGTCCCTCGTGCTGCTGCTGCTGAGCCTCTGCGCGCTCCTGCAGCCGTGCATCGCAGTTGCTGCTGCTGCGGAATTCGACCCCAACACGCAGTCGTCGCCAGACAGCGGATCACCCCCATCACCCCCACAAACAACAAGCGCGCGCGACGACGACCCGGTGATCAAAGACGTCCGGACGTTGCGGAACGCTGCAATGGCGCTTATGGACAAGCGCGCGTACACGCAGTCAATCGAGAAGCTCCGCGATGCAATCAGCAAGATGCACGCGCGTGTGTTTGGCGCCGACCGCGTGCGGGTCACTGACCCCAAGGACCAATCGATGGACGCTGCGTACTACGCGCAGCTCCTGAGTGATTACGGCACGGTCCTGATCCGCGACAAACAATACGACGAAGCTGCGGACGTTTTACAGGACGCAAGTGCGATGACAAAGAAGATCTTTGGCGAGAGCCACCCGTCGTTCGGTCTCATTCTCCGTAGCTTAGCAGATGCGTATATGGCAAAGAAAGAATACCGCATCGCGATTCGTCACTACAAGACGTTGCGGCGTCACGTCGTGCGCGGCTTGGGCCCTACGCACGAAGCGTATTTCGAAGCAACGCTTCGGATTGCTGAAGCGTATCGTCACTTAAATAACCTCCCGAGAGCAATTTCCATATATAAGAAAGCATTAGCAAAGCAAGGGAGTGAAGTGAACATGGCGACCAAAGGCGTCGGAGAGCTCTTCATGGAGCTCGCAACGACCCAAAATCTATTAGGCGTCGATGCAGACGAGGCCGCACAGTATGCAACAACCGCGCGCGAGGTGTTTAAGACCCGTGACGGCGACGAGACGATTGACTATGCGTTCAGTCTGAATGCGCTTGCCGGCGTGGAGATGCGCGCTGGACGCGTCGATGCTGCGTACGAGCTACTGCAACAAGCGCATGCGATTGCAGTGCGGATTTATGGCGACGGCCACAAGATGGTACTTGCGAGTGCAAAGACGATCGCAGATGTTGAGCAGCATCGGGAGAAATTGAAGAAAGAAAAGAAGAAGACAGAGAAAGAGAGTAAAGGCGACGATGTTAAGGATGAGTTGTAGAGAATGTGTGTGAGCAAAAGAGAGAGAGAAGAGGTGTTTCCCTATTTTAGCGCATTCTAAAACACCTAAAATTGGGTGAATTCCTGTTTGTGTCAATTGTCATATCGTGTTTTAGTCAATTGTCGTATGCAATGCGATATTGTTGCAAGTATTGGGTGTCTTCCTGGATGTCTTCCACCTGGAAGACGGACAATACGAATGTATGTTGCCAATAGTCCAGCAATATGCTGTATTGTGCATCCCATTGTGTATTTATTGGTACATTATGGCGACAGGAAGACAATCGTCTTCCTCGCGTCTGCTAGTGTCTTCCATGCGATACATTTGCTATTCCAAAATATCGAAAATGGAAATGTATGGGAAGACATATTGTTGCAATTGTGGTCGCAATATATGTATTACGGTATTCAACAGAAACTAATACACCCCTCGGTTGTTAACGACGGGTTTTTCAGCCGCGATCTTGCTGAAGCGACGTCGAAGGATTTGGATTTGTCTTGAACATGCGTCTTTTTATTATACCAACGCGTTAGGCAAGAACGAGTCGCCACTTTGCAGCTCACTTGCTCGTCCACAACAACCAACAGCAGCGGCGCTCATCTGTGCATCGCATCCGAGCAACTTGACCACTGCGACGCTGCAGCACCCGCATCACGAAAAACTCGCCCGCTTTGATTGACTTATCAGTGCATCATCATGTCGGACTTGGAGCACGTGCACCAGTTCAACTTTCTGTACGAGAACCGCGAGCCGTGTAACACGATCGCGCTCGTGCAGCTTGGCGCGACGGTCGTGACGTTCATGTTCACGTACACGGTCTGGTGGTCGGCGCTCTTTGGCGTGATCGTCGCTGCAATGGGCTACTATGGCTCCGTCCAGCCCGTGATCCAGAGCAAAGTGTGCTTCATCCAGTTGGTGCGTTCTCTCGCATGCTCAAAAGCGTCCTTATGACCCGCGGAGTGTAGTAACAAGCGGCTGCTCCTACACTAACGCTACCACTGCCACTGTAGTACTACTTTGGAAACTGCTTCATGCTGCTACTGCAAGGCTTCTCGGCCGTCGTGCTCCTGATCCTCGTTGGCGAGTGGGAGGACTTTGACTTTTGGGCGTGGATCGTCCTGATTGTCGGCACCCTCGCGTTTGCGATGCTGATCTACATCACGGTATGCCGCATAGCACGTGCAGGACAGCTGTATGTGCCTTAGGTTTTGTCAGCTGCACGTACTCACACACTCGCTTCTACACACTCGCTCGCGACAGTACATTGCAATTGAGCGGTCCCACGCGTATCGTGCCGAGCTGATGCGCAACCCACCGCCTGCTGAGAACATCTACGGTGGCGGTGGCGTCTCGACCGGTGGGAATGTCTACACGGCGATGCCGAGCGTGTACGCAGGCCCTGCAGAGATCAAGACGATCTAAGCGTCGCGCGTATAGGCGGTTGCTACTGTGTGCGAGCGGATCCAATTGCACGAGAGCATAACAGTGCGTTTGGGGAAGCGCGGTGTCGCAAACTGCGTACGAGTGAGCGCATGCAGGTAGCGAACAGCAGTGGCATCATCGATACATGAATACTGAAGCAAATACTGGTACACGCTACCCCTCGCTAAACATGGATACTTATTGAAGAGACTTGTATTGCTCCTAGCATCTATTGCACTGTTTCGACGCTTTGCATCGTGCATCTTTATCCTGGTCAGTGTGGGTGTAGTTGTGCGACTTATGATTTGTTGTGTTTGAACACGTCAGAATGAAATCTCCTGATTAACTGTTTTGATTTTGTTATTGTAAAATGTAAAATCGCTGCCAATCGTAATTACAGCCTACTTTGTTTGCCAGCCAGTCGTTCTGTGCAAAAATGGCTCTGTAGTGTTTTGTGAGGAAAGGATGCTGTTTGCTGTTGTTTTGTGTGGACGTCAGCTGGAACGACGATGTGCATGGTCATGGCACTTGCGCGCTCGATCATTTATTCTTTGGGACAAATTTGAGAATAATGGTTTCCCTCAAGCTCCAGAAGCGGTGCGTCTATCGATCCATGTGCCTCTGCAATGTGTGTACAGCGGCTGCTTGCGTCAGCGTGTGTTGGTCGGACCATGGAGCAAATGCAACGAAGCGAATGATAGTGGCGATCGGCATGACGCGCACACAGATCAGCAGCAGCAGCAGTAGTCGAGTCGCGCTCCACAATCAGCAAGACAACTCAAGTGTCTATCGTAACGACGTCCTTCTCGACACAGCATCCGCATCGCGTCAGCATTCACTCTTGACCGTAGCGCTCACAACACCGCCTCCTCCTCGTCCATCAACGAATGCGTCCACGCGCTCCACTCCGACCGACTCACCTAATCTTCAGCATGCGTGCATTCTCCTCGCTCGCATTTCAATCCACTCACCCACTTTTCTCTTCGTATCGACTAAATAAACAGTCTCGCAGCATCGGTGCTCAAGTGCGGTAAGCGCAAAGTTTGGCTCGACCCGAACGAGTCAACCGAGATCGCGCTTGCGAACTCGCGCCAGAACATCCGGAAGCTCGTGAAGGATGGTTTCGTCATCAAGAAGCCTGAAGTGATCCACTCGCGTGCGCGTTTCACGAAGCGCAACGAAGCGAAGCGGAAGGGCCGCCACACCGGCATCGGAAAGCGTCGCGGTACGGCGAACGCGCGTTTGCCGTTCAAGGTGATCTGGATGCGCCGCATGCGCGTGCTCCGTCGTCTATTGCGCAAGTATCGCGAGGCGAAGAAGATCGACAAGCACATCTACCACGAGCTGTACATGCGTGCGAAGGGGAACCAGTTCAAGAACAAGCGCGTGTTGATGGAGACGATCCACAAGATGAAGGCTGAGCGCACGCGCGAGAAGACGCTCAAGGAGCAGTCGGAAGCCCGCAAGGAGAAGGCGAAGAACGCGCGCGACCGCAAGGCCGCGAAGACCGCGGTCGTCGCTGCCGAGAAGGAGCCAAAGGCGCCAGCGGCCGCGAAGCCATCGAAGAAGTAAGCGGGTCGCTGTTGCTCTGTCGGCCAAACAGCAAAAGGGAGTGTGAAGAGTACGGAGGTTTGCGGAGTTGCACTTGGTGGATAGGCACGCTTTTCGACATTCGCTCTTGCAGTTTTAGCGACGCGTGCAATTTCGCTCGTTTCCTTTTCGGACACACGAACTTGAATTGAAAGATCCGTGTATCTTTTGTCCCAAGACCACATCGCTGCGTTGCACTTGTTGTGTTTGTGTTTGCTTGTTTGTTGTCAGTTGCTTTGTGAGAGAGGAGGGTACATGTAGTCAACAGGTGCGAAGTTGCGTGTTTCGATGATGGACGCGTGCCATAACATGCATCGATGCAAACACTAACAACAAGAACATAACATTACGATGTCGTTGGATTTGTGAGAAGATATATGCGAATGAAATATAATACCAATATTGTCTGCACATCTCAATTGGGCAGCATGAGCAACAACAACGTCAAGCAAGAGGCCGAGGTCGCCGAGATGCTCTTTATGAGCACGTTCGGTCCGATCTCGAACGCCAAGCTCCACGAGGTGTGTGCACGTGTGAGGATGTAGCTACGCCTCTTGTGTGTGCACAGACGCGCACTGCTGCCAGCGCAGTCACTCGACACGAGTGGACGAGTTTGGGTTGGCACTTGTCGTTGCGTCACAGTCGCTCTGTTTGCATCTGTGTAGATGCACTCGTGAGTGTCTGGCAGCATAGCACAACTGCTTACACACGTACACTTGTCTGTCTGTCTGCTGCTGCTGCTGCGACGCATGCAGACGTTTGACGTGCTGCCCAACTTAATCGACGTGCTCAAAGACATCCAAACCGCGTCGTCGCAGCACGAAACGATTCGTATTGGCGACATCTCAGCCTCTGTACGTCTGTAGTTATTGGTAATTGCGCTCTCTCTCTCTCTCTCTCTCTCTCTTACGTACACTATCACCCACTCGTCTGGACAACTGCTGCTGCCCTTGCCGTCTATCAGGCAGTCGCAGTCAAACACAAGTACGCAGAAGCGCTCGAGCTCTTGCGCGCACTGCCAGGCACCGACACGTCGCTCGATGAGCAGGAAGCAGCAATTGAAGACGCAAAGCGTGAACTCCAGCGCGTCAGGTGCGTTCGTGTTACAGCTGCTGCTTCCTCCTACTGTGTAGGATGCACAACACGCGTACTGAAGCGAATGGTTCGACCACTTCGACCACTCGTAGCGACCAAGTCGAGTTGTTTAGTCACACGCTGTATCGCGGAACGGACGAACCGCGCGCAGAAGTCAACGACGCGTTCTCCCGCAAGAGTCTGTAGGTTGTTGGTGCATACCCACAGTCGATACAATACGAAACGTTACGTTGGCATTCCAAGAGGTTATTTCTGCGTAACCACATAGGACCCAAGTGGCGCCTAATGTAGGCACATGCCACTCTCGTGCATCCATTCGCCCGCAAACCTCCGTCTTTATTGCGTCCTTTCGCTCTCGCTCTTGTTTACTTCTCTTGCTCTCTCTCTCTCTCACACACCCCATCACCGACAACAACATCTGCTACGGGTAACTAATAAAACCCAAACGACGCAAGGAACTTTTTCGAAAACTCGACGCCCAAGAAACACGCTGCGTTTGCTGGGAACGCGCGTGCGAGAGCCGGTGCCATGCCTTTGAACAGTGCGCCAGCGCCTTCTTCTTGCATCAACACTTGGAAACAGTGGCGCACACCGCGGTACGTGCCTTCTGGTGCAGTCTGGATGCGCGACTTGATCACGTCTGCGGGAATCGCAATCGTCCAGTTCAACATCCCAGCGAGGCCACCGGCGAGAAACATCCGGAACGCCGACGCTTCAGCATCTTTTGGCGTGAGCGACCGCTTGATGACTTCGTACCCACCAAAGTACCCGACCGACCTATTAAATACGAAAAACAAACAAAAAACCCAGTGGCAACCGAAATGGTTACTTCCATAAAAAGGACACTGCGTACTTCGTACTAAGTACGATGCGTACTTCCACGTACCCTGGCACGTCGCGCAACAATGTTGCTTCCCAGCCGCGGAAGATGCTCGAAATGCCGCCGGTTTTGTACAATTTCTTCGCACAGTCGACCATGCCGTCGTACAGTGGCTTCTCGCCTCGGTCCACTGCTTGCGCTTGGATCTGCAACAGACACTTGATTCGCTCACCAGGCGCCATGACGACCTACAAAATGTCGAAAATGTCGAAAATGTCAAAAATGTCAAAAATTCCATCGATTCAAACTCTTACATATAATACAAATAAGTATATAATATAAAGAATAAATATACATCACACATCATACACACACAAAGACCCCTAAAGGATAGAACGACGTACAGTTGCTGGAATTGCAGAGAAGCCACCGGCAAACATGAGCTGACCAGTTGACAGTTGCTGGTGCTCCGGCGTGCTCATCGCTTTGCGCTATTGTCCAATAGCCACAACGAGTCCGTGTGAGTCTCTATAGTTACAAGCACAACAGCAGCAAACAAAACGTACTGCGATCAATTTGCCCATGTCGTTGCCCCAAAAGCACACGGCAAAGATCGGCGTGATGCCAATCAACGGCGCCGACATGCCCCGGTACAGACCCGTGAGGCCGTCTTTCGCCACGAGCTTCCGCGCACAGTCGACCATGCCAGTGTACATCGGTGGCATGCCCGGTTTCGGTTTCTCCATCGTCTGGATGTTGACCTTGATGAGGTCGAGCGGGTGGCCGACTGCGACGAGGCATACGCCTGTTTGGTAACCGCGGAGGAAGAGAGAGACAGGTGAGGACAGTGCTGCTGCTGCGAGTAGATGCTAGCAAATGTAGGCAGTGGACGCACCTCCAAACCCGCCGGTGATGAACGAGACGACGCCCGACGTCTCTGTCGTTGTGTGTGGCAATCGGCATGGACAAGCGAGTAAAGTGTGAGCTGCCTGCTCGTCGCGCAAAGCTGCACACAAATACACACAGCAAGACACGACAGTAAGAGCAACAGAGAGAGAGAGAGAGACGAACGCACGCCGTGGCTTGAGTGCAGCTTCGGTCGACATGGTGGATGAAAGTGATGGAAGTGATGGAGCGAGCGTGTCGACTTGTGCGTCGTCGGTCGGATTGTGAAGTGTGCGCACGTTCAAATGTGTGGGGATCGCACGTTTCGTCAACAACGCACATATTGCGAGTCACAAGTGCACATATTGCGAGTCAAATGTACACAAACATAGTCTAAATAATATATAAAATACATTACGATGACTACTGGTAGTCTCGATCACTTCTTCGATCATGGGATAGACGCCTCCGACGATGGGGACTTACTCAAGAAAAGTACACGTCGCCAGAGTCGCCAGCAGCGCTGGTGTAACTGCACCGGATCATCGGCCATGCACGTGCTTCAAGACTGCTCACCATCAACTCATGCTGGCGTGTGTGTGTGGCGTCCTCGTACCGTGGGTGCTGCAGCTCCGGAGCTTCACGGAGCTCGTCATGCGGCACAAGATCACGCCGAGATTGATCCCGTCCGCGAACGCTCTGAAGGTCGAGTCCTCGCTGGAGCTCGCGGCGCACTGCCCGGTGCAAGCATGGCAAATTTCTGGCTCGTGGTACAACATCTACCCGTCGCACTACTTTGAAAGCGAGACCGTCACGGACGGCTCGGTGTTGTGCCACTACACCATCCCACAATACAACATGCATGGCGTTTACAACATCCAGAAGCGCCGGGTCGAGCCACGGCCGTCGGCACCAAGCAGCTGCGCGAACAACAGCTTCGGCATCTCGTACTACTTTTATCACGGCAGTGTTGGGTACTACTCGCTCTACGCCGAAGGCGAAGGCTCGTACTGCACGCACGACAGGACGGGGTACGTGGTCACAACTGCGATTGGCTCTGCCGACATCAACTTCAACGCGCTCGCTCGCTACGAAGGTGCGCCAGGCTACCATTGGTCGTATTACTTTGGCACCGTCGGCAGTTTGTGGCTCGCGTATCGCACG
>JAADXH010001037.1:0-14201 GCA_023337595.1 Globisporangium camurandrum | reverse complement strand
TGTCGCTGCGCTGCTTGCGCTTGCGACCCGAGACGCCGACCTCCACCACGTCCCGACCCTCGTACAGGCAGAACTTGCACCGACAGGTCACGTCACCGTTAGGCGCCGTTGAGACGACCTCCATGGCGAACGCCAGGCCGTGCGTGGGTTGGTACGGAGTCGACTTCTTCATTTTTGCGGCAACCCTTAGTTTGTAGACCGCGGCAGAACTAAATTTGAGATTTCGGGAGCTATTTTTAATAAATCTACAAATTTATGAGGCCTGACTTATAGCCACATGTTATATATATGCAATTTAGTTATTGTTTTCTTTATCTATAGGTTGTGATAGAAAGGCCGAACAAAATGCAACAACTGCATTTTCACAATCGATCCAACACAAACACAGACACGACAGCAATGGTTCGTTGCATCGAACTCTGCACGCTCGTTCTTGAGCTCTGTCTACGATGTACAGCACCACTGCTGCGTATGCGCTACTGTACATGCGTGGCACTTACGCACTACCTTGTGATGCGTACCGCTGCTCGTGTAATGTGGATGCTGCATGCGCACGATAACTAAACACAAGAGTGACAAGAACGCGACAACAAACACTGCTGCTTCTGGTGGTGCACCGAACGACGCACAGGACCTCACTGTATTTGTACGTACGCATCCACTTACCTTCACGCGATGTGCCTGGTGTCTCTCTATTTCTCTCACACACACACACACACTTATCTTCTGTCCACAATCGTTGTCTGACGCATTCGATCTGCATCGCCGTTGTCTGTCGAACGACGACACGCACAGGTACAAAGCTTGCTCGAGCAAATGGTACGTCCATCCATTTGGTTTCGCACCCTGTCACCCGCCATGCGCTCACACTCGTAACTGCGCTACTGCTGCCACCTTTTGCTTTCAACTTCAACGCACACAGCAATCGCGCTTTGCGCAAATGTCGGACGCGATCATTGGGCGAAATATCCTCTTTACGATCCATTCGCTGCGTGTTTGTGTGGCCGTCTGTCTATACTGCATCGCCTCCTTCTCCTGTACCGCACATTAGTGCTCCTTGACTGTATCTGTGGCTGTGGCTGCTGTGGATTGAGTACTCGATGAAATGGGTTCGCGCATCGACGACCTCGAAAAGTCGATTGCGGATTTGATGGAGCAGGTTCGTATGCTGTTTTTTTAAGGCGGCGCTCTCTCTCTCTCTCTCTCTCTCTCACACACGCACAACTCTACACGATGATGTACCAGACAACCGACGACACTGGCGACAAGAGCAACGCTGCGTCGGACGCTGGCGCAGCTGGCAAAGACCGCGGTGGCGAGTCGGTCTAAGATGATGACGTGATCAAGCGACACGCGCTCACACAGCAGTGGAACAAGCAACAGCATCGCAAGCATGAAACATGGTCGTACAGTAATGGCACCAGTATGGCACGTCGTTAGATCAGCATCCCACCAACCCAACCGCCGTTTCCATCAACAAATCCACACAAGCAACACATACAAACGCAAAATGCTTCATGTGTCTAGATACGAATTGCAAGTGGTTCCTACTCTGTCGTCCCTCTCTCTCTGGCTGTCGATCGATCAGTCGTTAGATCCAATAGCCTTCCAACCCTGCGCGTGACGCCACCTTAGTCCTTCTTGTCCTTAAACTCGGCGTCGTGGACGTTCGCATCCTCGTCCTTCTTCGCGTCGCTACCGTCCGCCTGCTGGTTCTTGTAGACTGCTTCGCCAATCTTGAGCGCAAGCTTCTGGACGTTCTCGAGCGCCGCCTTGATCTCGTCCGCGTTCTCGCCCTCTGCTGCTGTCCGCAGCGTCGCCAAGCCGGTCTTGACGCTCTCGACCGTCTCGGCGTCCAACTTGTCCGTGTGCTCGTTCAGCGTCTTCTCGGTCGTGTACGCAACCGAGTCGGCTTCGTTCTTCGCTTCGATCAGCTCCTTGCGCTTCGAGTCCGCTTCCGCGTTCATCTCGGCTTCTTGGACCATGCGCTCAATGTCGGCGTCCGACAAACCGCCGCTGCTCTGGATCACAATGTTCTGCTCCTTCCCAGTCGCTTTGTCGCGCGCTGCGACGTTCACAATGCCATTTGCGTCAATGTCAAAGCTCACTTCGATCTGCGGGACGCCACGCGGCGCCGGTGGGATGCCGACCAAGTCAAAGTTCCCGAGCGACTTGTTGTCGGCCGCCATCTCACGCTCGCCTTGCAGCACTTTGATACCGACTTGCGTCTGCGAGTCCGCAGCAGTCGAAAACACCTGCGACTTCTTCGTCGGGATCGTCGTGTTGCGTGGAATCAGCTTCGTAAACACACCGCCGAGCGTCTCAATGCCGAGCGACAGCGGCGTCACGTCCAACAGCAAGATGTCCTTCACGTCGCCGCGCAGCACGCCGCCCTGGAT
The DNA here is from genome assembly GCA_023337595.1 of Globisporangium camurandrum. NCBI lineage: Eukaryota > Oomycota > Peronosporomycetes > Pythiales > Pythiaceae > Globisporangium > Globisporangium camurandrum. The sequence continues at coordinate 11,802 of JAADXH010001037.1, read as the reverse complement.
CGCAGCGCCCATCGCAACGACTTCGTCCGGGTTCACGCCCTTCGATGGCTTCTTGCCGAAAAACGCTTCGACGGAGCTCTGGACCTTCGGCATGCGCGACATGCCGCCGACCAAGATCACTTCGTTGATGTCTTTCTTGTCGAGCCCTGCGTCTTTCACGCACTTCTTGCACGGCGTCATCGTGCGCTCGATCAAGTGACCGACGAGCTTCTCGAACGTCGCGCGCGTGATCTTCATGTTCAAGTGCTTCGGGCCACTCGCATCGGCCGTGATGAACGGCAACGAGATGTCGGTCTGCGCCAAGCCGTCCAACTCGCGCTTCGCTTTCTCGGCCGCTTCACGCAGCCGCTGCATCGCCAAGTTGTCACCGGACAAGTCGATCGACGTCTCTTTCTTGAACTCGGCCACCAAGTACCGCAGCAGCTCTTCGTCAAAGTCTTCGCCGCCGAGCAACGTGTCGCCGTTCGTCGACTTGACTTCAAACACACCGCCCGAGATCTCCAGGATCGACACATCGAACGTCCCGCCGCCCAAGTCAAACACAGCAATCACTTTTCCGTCCGCCTTGTCGAGCCCGTACGCAAGCGCAGCAGCAGTCGGTTCGTTGATGATCCGCAGCACGTCCAAGCCCGCAATCTTACCGGCGTCTTTCGTCGCTTGGCGCTGCGAGTCGTTAAAGTACGCGGGCACGGTCACGACTGCTTGCGTGATCGTCTTGCCGAGGAAGCCGTCTGCGGTCTCCTTCATCTTGGTCAAGACCATCGAACCGATCTGCGACGGCGAGTACTTCTTGCCCTTTGCTTCGACCCACGCGTCTTTGCCGTTCGGGCCGGCAACGATCTTGTACGACACGACTTTCGACACCTCCTGGGTCTCTTTGTCCTGGAACTTGCGCCCAATGAGGCGCTTGACGGCGTAGAACGTGTTCTCGGGGTTCGTGACCGCCTGACGCTTCGCTGGCATGCCAACGAGACGCTCGTCGTTGTCGACAATCGCCACGACCGACGGCGTCGTGCGCGCGCCTTCCGAGTTTTCAATCACACGCGGCGCTTTGCCTTCCATGACCGCAACGCACGAGTTCGTTGTGCCAAGGTCAATGCCAATGACCTCCGAGCCGGCAGCAGCGGCCGAGAAGAGCCGCGTCTTGCCAGCGGCAGCGACTGCCGGGGTCGTGGCGCGAGCAGCAGCAACGGTGCGGAGCATCGTGTGTTTTGTGAGGGAGAGCGAGAGAGATTGCGGAAGGAGTCGACGTGTGCGCGACCTCAACTGTCTGGAAATGCTGCTACAATGCTCGGGTGCGCGCGAACCACACGAAAAGGCCAATCGCTTGAATAGAGTTTCAAGTCAAAGCATTCAATCGCCCCGTTTGGTCGATGATGTCTTTTCGCAGCATTTAGTAATTTGTGTAAACGGTGTGGCAGAGTGTTGGTTCAAGCGACGAAAAAAGTGACTGGCAGCGACGTTACCCAACAAATACAAACTTCGAGAGCATTCTCGAAGCAAAACGCCGATTGTCTTGAATTTTCTAGCAAATTAGATTTCGTGCTTGTGTTTACAGCACATATATATTATTTAGAGCTCTAACTTTGAACCGTGTGCACAAGCACAAACTCGACGTGTGCATCACCAACGACAGCACAAACTTGATATCGAACGACTCGAACCAGCTTGCGCGCGATGGCGTTCTTTCGCAGCAGCAAGAAAGAAGGACTCACGCTACGTCCGCGCGTGCGGCGCACGACGCCGCTCATGGACATTGCGATCGCAGTCATTATTGGCGGCGCATCGGGCGTCTACATCTTCAATGACTCGATGCGGAGATGGCGCCAGTCTGAGCTCGAGCTCGCAGAAGGTGCGAGTGGTCCTAGCGCCAGCACGACGTCTGTTGCTGTCGTGCACAGCAGTAGCAACACCAGCAACAGTGCCACGAGCGACTCGCGCCCGTAGCGCGATGTTGTCCAGCTTACATAGCAGCATTCGTATCGCAGCAACGACTTCACAGACGCACAATAGATTGATCATACAGATTGCCGCGACCACCAGAATGACGAGCGCGTCATTTTGGCACCAGCGCTAATGCGTGCGCGCAAAGCAACAACACATAACAGCAGCAGTAGCAACAACAGCAGCAATTACACCGTGCATGTTTGCATCAGAGTCGTCGTCGTTTCAGTGCTTGAATACACTACTCACACGTACACATGTCGATACCACGGTCCTCATTCTGCCATTGCATACAAACGGAAGAAAAACAGTAATTGACAACGCAGTTGTTGCAAGCGTGTAAATCGTTAACGCGCATCCAACGTTCATCCGGTCGTCTGGCGTCCTTCCTATTCACCTCTCTCTCTTTCTCTCTTTCTCTATCTCTCTCTCTCTCTCTTGCTTCCACATCACTCTCTACAACTCCTCGTGATCAAATTTGATCTCATCCCCATCGTCTTCTGTGGCCACACTCTCCGTCTTTACGTCATCCACCGCCGTGTCGTCTGCCTCCAGTTTGCCGTTCTTGTCGTCGTCCTGCTTGTCGTCCTGCTTGTCGCTGTTCTCGTTCGTCGCATTCTCGTTCGTCGCATTCGTCGTCTCGACCTTTGCTGGTGGTGCCGGTTTCGGCTTCTTCGACAGCGTTGCAACGAGCTTCTTGACGCTCTGGACGCGCTTCGCAACGTCTGCAGACGTCACAACGGGCTTCTCAAACGCACTTGCGGCCTGTTGCTTTGCTTTCGCGTCGACGAGCCACTTTTCCAAGTCCTCGACCTTCTCCAGCACGTCCGAGCGCTCGTTTGCTGTAACTTGTGGCTTCGCAGTCGTCCACTCGTCCATGAGCGCCCGCGTACTGAACGCATACTCATCCGCAGCATTCACAGCGACTGGAAAGTCCTTTCGCTCCGCAACGCGAAACAGCATTGCTTGCAGCAGCGCATCGAGCTCCGAGCGCTTGCGGTTGTACGTTGCTGCATCGACCTTGTCGCCGTCGTCGTAGAGCCAGTCTTCGACGGCATCGAGCTTCGTCACGAGGTCGTCAATCGTCTCGGATGTTGCCACTGCTGCTAACGCGTCGCTGTGGTGCGCAAGGGCGTCGCGCGTCGTGTACACAAACGTCTCGAGCCGGTTCTTTGCTTCCAAGTTGGCTTTCCGCGCACTGTCGGCAAAGTCCATCGCTTCCAACACGCGCATCGACGCTTGTTTGTCCGTGATCGACATCGGCAGCACGTTCATGTCAATGTCGTGCATCTCGTGCGCCAACACGACAGTCAGCGTCGCACGGTGCGTCGTCTTGCGCAGTTCTTTCTTGAACTGTTTGTCGACAACATCGTTCTTTTTGTCAGCAGCATCGTTCTTTTTGTCATCATCGTTCTTTTCCTCGATATCGTCGTTCTTTTTGTCATCGTCGTTCTTTTTGTCAGCATCGTTCTTTGTGTCGTTGTTCTTTTTGTCAGTGTTCTTTTTCAACGGTTGCTTCACTTCGACGTCGACTTCGATCTCTTCATCGATCGTCGCTTCGGCTTTCACAATCTTCGCCAATCCATTGCTGTCAAGTTCAAACGACAGCGTGACTTTCGGGTCGCTTTGTAATTGCTTTGCAGCCATGCGATCGGCAAATGCAGCAATGCCGGTCACGTTGAACCGCGCAATGTGACTGTTCACGCCCTGTGGGAGCGCCGACGGTTTGTCGTACCGGAACGTACACGACACGTCGGTCGCATGCAAGAACGACACGGACTTGCGCAATCCGAGGCGACTCGTTTCCGTAAACAGCGACGCGCGCTTGACCCAGTGTTTGTCACTTGCTGTATGCGCATCGTTCTTTTGCTCGTCGTTCTCGCTCATTTGCTTCGTTGCGCTCTGCACATCGACATCCAGATCGACCAAGCGGACACCAATTGGGAACGTCGCAGTGTCGACCATCCCAACGTGGCGCACGCGGAACGAATTGCTCAAGTTTGCTGCACGGAACGCAGCACCGAGTGCCATCGCTTCGTCGCCGTTCAAGTGGACGCCCAAATCTTTCCCATTAAAATACTCCCGCAATTGCGATTGGAGCTTTGGCATCCGGACACCACCGCCGATGATCTCGATGTCGTCAATGTCTGCTACCGTCAAGCCTGCTGCTGCTAGCGCATGGTCGATCGGCGTTACTGTCCGTGCAAACAACTCGGATGTAATTGCTTCAAACTTTCGCCGCGTCATTGTCGTAAAGAAATCCATGTCGTTATACAGACTTTGCAAAACAACTGGGATCTCGTCGTTCGCACTAAGTACGATTTTTGTCTTCGTCGCTTGGGCGCGAAGCTTTGCAAGTGGCCGTGGAAATGTCCGAATGTCATCGCCTGTCGCAAGCTTTGCATTAAACTCCACTGCGAGATGGTCCGCGAGTGCGCGATCGAACGCAGCGCCACCCAACGTTGCGTCAAACGCATGCGCGAGCACTGTAAACCCACTAACGGTCTTGTTCTTTTTGAATCCATCCGGTACAATTTCACTTGCGAATTCCGCAATCGACACTTGCGTCGACGTCGACCCCATGTTGTAGAACAGCACGCGCTTGCGGTCACTAAACGTCGAGTGGACTGCTAATTGCAGCGCTGCGGCAGTGTTCTCGTTGATCAGCGACAATACGCGGACGCCAGCGAGCTCAGCAGCGTCCAACAGCGCGTGGCGCTGCGCCTGTGCGAAGAAACTCGGGACAGTAACGACCCAGTCTTTCACGGGCGCATCAGCAAACGCGTCGGTGATCTGCCGCGCGTGCGCAAACACCATCGCAACGAGCTCCTCCGCGTGAAACAGCTGCTGCGACGGCGATGCGTCGTGTGCAAGGGCGATCGACCCGCGCGTCGCATTCTGCAGCAACGTGTACGGATAGTACTCGTCCTGCAATAGCGACACGACGTGCGGGTGCTCGGGCGTCGCGCCGAGGAAGCGGCGGACCTGTGCGTACGCTGTCTGCGGGCGCCGGACCGCGACGGTCGCTGCGTCGGCACCGTACAGCCGCTCGTCGCCGTCGAACGCAACGAGCGTCTCGGTCTTGCGTTTGCTGTGGACGTTCGTGACGATCTCAAACGGCGTCCCGGGCTTCACGAGTGCGACTTTGAAAAACTCACCGCCAAAGTCGACGCCCGCGACGATTGCGTGGACGACCGATGCGCACAGCGCAAGTGCGCCGACGCTCAGGAGCACGAGCTGCACGAGCTTGTTGGACGACAACATCGGAATGTGGCGCAATGCCGGAATGTGTAAATGTGGCCTGTGGATGCGAGCGAAGCAGTGACGCAATTACAGTGCTGCGAGTTCTCGAGTGAGTCGCTCGCGTCGCTGTCGAGCACGTTCTCGATCTTTTGGCTGTTGCGTGCGCTGTGTCTGCTGTTGCCAAGTGTGCCAGGTGTCGATCGTGCACACGCGTCACTATCGGATAAATATCAACAATTACACATGTAGACGTGTCATTTTTGTAAGCGCTTACATAAATGCATGTTTAAGCGCGCTTGAATCACCAATTCAAAAACAGTAACGTTATCAGCCAGTTCAGCGCAATCCTAAAGTCCAACGCGAACGTCAATGCCGACAACGCAATTAAATCATCATATCGGGTGAATACTTGCAGTATGTACTAACTAATGCAATACAGTACGAAAGATGCTTTTGTAGCGCTGGACCATATTATAACCATAATTTATTCACTTTCGAGCACACAATTCGAGCAGTACACCCAAAAAATCAATCTTTCTCCGATCTAACTACAAAAAAGCTTCATGCAATAACTATATATTAGCTGCCTGTGTTAAAGCGTGGATAGGACCACGTTTTTTTCAACTCGAATACCCATGCTTGAGCTAGGCTTTTTTCATCCACCTTGCAAGACTTTTGCAGATATACAATATAGCATGGAAAACCTGTTTGACTTTAATAATATAATCACTTCATAATATATGAATATAAAAATGTACACTTCACGAGCAAATCAATTGTGGATTAAAACAGGTTTGGATCATCAACATGTATTTATGTTGGCACTCGCAGATCTAGTGCAATCGCACTTTTATACACGCTTTTGTGGAACAAAGTTAGTGTTTTCGACACGAAGTTATCTATACATGTGGAACATGACCATTACTACAGATATGTTCAGAAGGGAACGTAATCTCTCTAAAATAGATCATATGACTGCATTACTGTATTCATTCACATTGCGTAGCCACGAGTTGTTTCGAATTCAGCTCACTTCATTTACGTTTACATCCTGTGTGCCACTTTTATGTACACAATGCGCTCCCTTTTGGGCATTGAGTATATCATAACTTACTGGCTGGGATAACGTTGCACAAAATACACCCAATATATACAAGTAACTCGTGCCCGCTACACCAGGCAAGACAGCAAATACTTGGTCACAACACCCGTGCATTACGCTCAATCGAGCCACACGTCTATTTACCAGTCAGCATCTACCGCTGCTCGGCTTTTTCTATCTGATTGTTCACCTCTCCCCCCTCCTTTTCCATCTCGCTTCCTCTCTTATTCTCGACCCTCCCCTATTTCTCTCTCTATCTCTCTCGCTCTCTGTGTTTCCTTTTCCTACTTGTGTACTCGCCGGTGTTGTTATCAATTGCGTTTTCTTATTTACAAATCTGACCACAACCACCTTAAAATTCCAAGCATGGAAATAACGCGAATTTGTTGACATACCAGTAAACCTCAGCTTATGTATATAGATGCGCAATCTGTTACAAACCAATTATGTAAATTTAGCCATTCTAAATTTTAGGCGGGATATTCGGATATCATATTATCTGGTGTTAAATTATGTACGATTAACACCACCGAGGGTACTGATATAATACCAACAATATGTATTCAGTATCACAACACAGTAACTTACATTTTTTGGTGATGTTACACCATAACAGTTATGTTTTGATTTTCTTACTTCTGAATGTCAATTTATGTGATATCAAAGTGCGTTATATATCTAACCAACCAATTGATATAAATAACTCCATTCCAGCACTCTATATCAACCTCATGCGTGGAAATGTGGATAGATGCACATCCAAACCGTAAATACATATGCCTATGATTTACTTTCATATCCAACTTAATAAATGTGTATTTATGCAGTGAAGCAATTGCATTACAAAAACTAATTGTATAAAAGTGGTTACAATCACTCATTCAATCAATTACCTAAGCACGATGCGAAAAGGATGTGCTTTAAGAAAAATACATTTCGGGTATATGTTTGTTTGGATCATAAGCTGACATTTACGTTTGCACTTGCAGATCTACATCATCCATACTATAATACAAGAGTTCGTAAATCTATTCCACTCCTAGGACACGCAAGTATATCTGAAGATGTGAACATGATCGTTTCACCAGCTATGTCTTAAAGAAAACGTTATCGATATAGAAATGATCGTGTTCGTTAGTTATTGCATTCGTTACCCATTTAGTTGCCACAAGATGATTTAGTATAAGTTGACTGTGCTTATAGTTACATTTGGTGTGTCGTATTGATGGACGAATATTAGACTGTATGCAATTCTAAAAACATTACGATCTCTTTTGCATATAGGTGCATGTTATATATGAATAGCCAAGTAGATGACATTTTACAAAATATCCAGTATCTAATACATTGAGTATTCGTTACGAACGAAATACTTAGATTTATTACCTGCCAGTGTATACGGTAGGAATTGTGGTTTAAAATTGTTCGTGTTTAGCTTTATCACATATTTGTTAATATGCGTCTAAGTTTATTCCACATCTTGTATTTAGGTTATGTAATCCAGTGATTTTTACACTTTAGTTCGCAAGAGTTAAATCGCACGCAGTACATCATATGATGATGCAACAAATTCCCGTAGTATTACCTCTGATTACAATAATACCTTGAAGTACAGTGTTCGCAACGAAGGTATTAAAATGACTATCTGTTTCGTCAATGTTGCGTGATACACATTGCATTCACTTGCGTTTCTATATAGTTGTGTGTATGTACAAGATCAGTCGTTGGATCAACTTGTTGATATCATGTGTAGATTAGTTAAATGGACTCATTCGAGACTGATTATGAATAAAGCAAAGAAAACACAACTGTTAAACGTCTAGAGAGTACTGCTAACACCTACGCACTACTGATATTTTTGCGTTTAGTCGGCTGCTTGAAACTAATATTTTCAATGTATACTAAAGTGTGTATGCTCTGTTTTGCATCGTCGTAGTGCTTGTGTGTCACCTTTTTCTGGTGCATTTTTATCGACTGGCAAACACAAGTATTAGATTTTCCGCCACTTCTCCTGTGGTGTATGTTAAAAGTCTCGCATAAGCCGTTCAATATGTTTAGCTTTTTCTAGGCGAGAACGATCGAGATTTCGCATGCGACACAATATGAATGTATTCGCGTGTTAAGTAAGAGTATTTGAATGCTAAATGCGCTTCACAATCTTACACGGCAAGAAGTTTTGCAGTGGTGAAATTGCCATACACAAAATGATCTTGTGTAAAACTACTCTATTACTATTCAACGCTTTATGTAAGAGCTTAAAGAAATAGAAATACTATTGGCACAATATCTGACTTCTAAAATAATGTGCTGGTTTAGTATACATCGTGATTCTTCACGGCAACTCGCACAGGTGTAATACAACTACATATCAATTCATGCGTTCAGTGCATGTATTAGTATCTACATCACACAAGTCTAGCGTCGAATGTGGTCATATGCTATATAAGTATCACTTTTGTCTTCTAGGATCAAGGCTCACAAAAAACGACCTAAATGTTAACATCTTTACTTGAATGTTGAAGATGTCACATATTGACACACAATGTGCTTCTTGTATGCTCGAATATATGCTAAATTCAAGCATACGCGCTCAGTGGCATTCACCAAATGAGCTGCGTTCTGTACGTTTCGGCAAGCTAACAAAATGTGTGATTGACACTCGCATATACTTCGTAGTGGTTTTTATTCAACCATTTAGTCCTGATTGCACAGTGTGCACAAGCTTGTTCACAAACATTATATGTATTTGACACCATTATAGTATATATGAGGTTTATGCTAACTTCAACGTGATATATAGTCAAATATGCAGACTGCAGAATGTATCTATCTGATTACATGACATAAAACCTAAAACGAATAATATTACTTATGGCATTCGACTTCGACAACGTCGTGACGAAATTAGATATCAGCCCATGCTGCTAAACACAATGGCATTCAAAATATGTTAAGATGGCAACATAGGGTTCTGTTGACCATCCTATATCACGATGTACGCAATGTCCCTATACACAATACATGCCTCATATCGTCCTATAAACGGTCCTACTCAACACCACCTACTCGCCGCTACTCAACGGCTCGCCGCCACAACAAGTAGCAAACAAATTCGCACGTCGCCTTACAACGGCGCTCCACCACGCTCTACAACGGCACCTCGGAGCGGCAATTCACCATTAGAAGCAGGCACGCCGCTGAATTATATCCAAAACTGTAACCCTGCAGTGAAAAATTTGTCGCTCAATGCAGGTTTGACGATCCCGAGGAGATTTACGCGCACTCCTGTAGAAGTTGCAGGTATCCAATTATTTGTTGTATGGACAACGCGCATCGTGTCGTGCATGCTGCTAACGAGACGATAATTGATGTTCTGATGAACCGGGTCGTTTTATACGATGCACTACATTGGATGTACGCAATGAGTGGAGGGTTCATCGTTCGCATTTATTACAGCTGTTTTGTCCTCACCTTCATGTTGCTGCATGTGAGATAACGACAGCCAAGGAAGCGTACTTCTATGTTTGCTGGTAGTGTCGATAAATCAAAAACTGTTTTCGATGACATGATGCGCTATTGAGCCACTCTACAAAATGCTGATTCACACAACATCACTGAGGAGTGAAAGATTATGCACTACGAGCGCTACAAAAAATGCTTCTATGTGTTCATGATGCTTTTTGTTTAGAAGGAGACGTGGCAGGCGCGCATCCGTGTCAAAAGAAATATGTAGCTTCAACTTGGAAAACAGCTTCACCAAAGCTTGGTGCTGTATTTGCTACACGGCGAGTTCATTGTTATTTGTTGACTGATGTACCATCATTGAGATATATGAAGTGGATGTTGATGAATGTAGCACAGACATGCTATTTTAGCTGTAAATAGTGTTGATAAGATCACTTTCTGTGGTGCTAGTGGGGCCACATCTGCTCAAATGAAGTACAATCAAGCATTTGAGCAGTTTGCTCCGATTCTCGCGTTCAACACCAAAATGTTGTCATTACAATTAGTATGGCTCATGACATTAAGGTCGCGCTATATAATTAGTTAGCCTTCCAACTAGAATATGAACCAGCAGAGCACCTATTGGCACCTCTCAAAATTATGTATCTATAACAACAAGCACTTCTTCTATATTTTGTCATACTTAGTTTTGTAACATGGGGAAGGTCACGTCACGACAAATCATTTGAGTCAACTTTGAGTTTTTAGTGGACAAAGTCTATCTAATTATTTGTCTGGAAGTTTGTCATACGTAGCCTTGTACTCCATGGAATGTCACGACACGATCAGTTAACTGTGTCAACTTAGAGTTTTCTGATTTCACAGGCTATCTAATTAGTTGTCTGGAGGATTGTAGGTTTAAATATTAAAATGTATTATTTACTTAAGTATAATTTACTGTTTAAAGCGTAATTTTTGGTGTTGTAGTATATGTTTCATGCTGTAATACAGTACATATATATGCAATACCAAACAATTTGTTTTACTGTAAAGGCATCGTTGCTTTGTCTATATGCCATACAAGTTTGTTGTATATATATCACGAATCAATATTCGTCAATCTGAAAGGTTTCTAATTGGATTTTGCATGATTATATTTTAATCACTACTGAATAAATACAGGAACCACAGTTTTTTTAAGATATATCCACTGCAGCAAATTAATTTGAAGAGTTTGACGCTCATTTTAACAAACACAATTAATCTCGTACAATTTTATGTGTGATATCGTGCATGTAACAAAATTTGTGAGTCATTCTTCTAATGCGGAAATTTGACGTTGTGCTCTATTTATAATAGAGATGAATACTGCCAAAGTGTGCTGTACATATGACATGTACAAGCGTGATGCATTTATAGTAGCCAACAAGTACGATTAATAATAATAAAGTATTTGTCGTGAATGCCGTATCCGACACGAGTGGGTGTTGATCCAGAGAAAAATAAATGTGCAAATATTAAGTCAATTCAAGCATAGAATATCCATGCAGATGATGAATGGTTTGTTGCGCTTTTTTGGCGTTGAATTTTAATACAAACTAACTATAGTATCAGTTCGCGCGTGCCAGGGACTATATATGATACCAATTCTTTGGAACGGCTGTGTGGGCATCCAGAATTAGATTGGATTCACATGAGGAAGTTGGCGAGGTTTTACCATTTGATAGTGTTATATATTGCATATATAAATTTAAAATAACACAACTGTGCAAAAAAACAAGTTTGTGGATGCACATGCACATAAGTGTGTCTAGGCCAACATGCGCTTGTATAATGACGAAGTTCGTTTTAGCAGCACTCCGACATACTCGGTGTCAACTACACCAGGGCTAATCCATCCACATTCTGATTACTGTGTAATAACACGATTACTACCCGAGCTTGAGGCTGCTTAACTTCGCAAAGCGGACGGGATACGGTGCTCTCAGCCTAAGATGGCCGTCTACGAAAGAGCATGCGCGCCAGACAAACACCACCTTGCTCCGTTCATCAACACACCAACTCTTCAC
>JAADXH010001036.1:0-14203 GCA_023337595.1 Globisporangium camurandrum | reverse complement strand
ATCCATCTTTACAGCGTGTGCTTTATGTGGCGATGTTGTTGTGGTTTCACGACGTGGTGGCCAGCCGCCAGATTGACGATGCAGCATGTCCAACTGCATGGTGAGATGTTGCAACGACACGAACTGCTTCGCACTGCGCTTGCTGCTTTCTGGTACCTCCATGGAATGTACACCACGAGCACGTGATGGCAGTGACGCTCGGTCTTCAGCAGTTTGTGGCAGACTGACAGCACTGCATCGGCGACACGGGACGTATACGCTGTGAGATGGCCCGGAATGGTCCGATGGAGCTTCAAGAGACCCTTCAATGCGATGCTGCGCTATCTGTCGTCCGCGTATAAGGATCCACTTCCTCAGCACGGAGCCTGTGACGACTGCAAGACACGCAAGACTGTGCTTGTCGGCGCTCGTAAACGGTGATGTTGAAGACGTAATGTGTCGGTCATCGTTTTTGTCTTTCGAAACTATATTAATTGATCACGTTTATAGATTTCACAAAAATTTGTTAAACGCACACACAAATCAGCGCACAACCATCAGACAAACACAAACACAACCAACGCAATCATGCTGCTCGCAGCAATTGGCCGACGCGCTGCGACAGCACTGCCTGCAGCGCGGCGGCGTTTCCTGCACGCAACTGCGTTTGGTACGTGTACACACACCCTGTTGCCCTAGTGTCTTGCTGCACGCACTCACATATGAGCTCTCCACACAATATACTGCAGTCGCACACGGTGACATGTCCGAATTTGCAGCCAACCCAACGTACGTACTACTTGAGTGGACTGCTAGATTGACCATGCATGCAGTGCACTAACACGCTTGCTTGCATTTGTTTACTCTTGCAAAGTGTGCATATCAATTTCAAGAAGCGCGACGGATCCGTGCAGCAAGTCGCCGCCAAAACTGGCATGTCGCTGCTGCAGGTCGCGCACGCAAACGACATTGACCTCGAAGGTGCGTCTATGCACTACTGCAATCGATATCACTGCGTAGGTGCATGTTGTGGATGCGCCAGTGTGCTCAGTGTGCAGTTTGATGCACTCGCACAATAGGCGCTTGTGAGTCGTCCATGGCGTGCTCCACGTGCCACGTTGTGCTTGAGGACGCCGTGTTTGAGAAGCTCGAGGAAGCGTGCGAAGACGAAGAAGACATGCTCGACATGGCGTTCGGGCTGACCGACACGTACGTTTTGATACCCATGCATCCACTGGCGAACAGCAGCAGTAGCATGAATGTTGGCATATTGCATGAGAATGATGCGCGTACATATATAAACAATCACTCATTGACGTATTGCTCATTTTGCCTCCAGGTCGCGTCTTGGCTGCCAAGTGTTTGTTGACGAGAGCTTTGAAGGCACGACCGTGTCGCTGCCGAAAGCGACGCGCAACTTTTACGTCGATGGCCACGTGCCGAAGCCACACTGATGAGTTTCAAGGCGTACAGTTTGGACAATATTGTAGCAGCTGACAATAACAACAGACAACAACAACTTTTTGCATTTGATCGCACGTTTGAGTTTGTTAAAATTTTGTAGGTCGTGCGAATTGGAAACGGTAAAATGTATACGATCAAATCACTCCTTGCGCCTCAAGTGACGTCCATACTGTCACGTCGAATGGCGTTGATACTACTCGTCGATGCTGCAACGCACGTTGGCGATGCGTTTGCACTCGCAGTCACTGTTGCTATCCTTGTGTTGTCGCGCGCGTCGGTCGATGGCGTCGGTGCGCACGCAGTAGCAGCAGCAGCAGTTGCCACCAACCCTGCCGAGTTGCAGACGTACTCGACTGCTGCGTGGACGCAATACACGTAGTACGACGCTTCGCCGTTCACGTTCGCGTCCGTAATAGCAAACGTCTCGAGCAAGTGGAGCTGTGCGTGCAAGCGCGGCAAGCGGCAATGCAGCAGCACGTACGCAAGCAGCGGGAAGAACGTCTCGACCGAGAACTGCGTCGTCCCCAGCACGAGCGCTGCTTCGTGGTGCAAGATCACGACGCCGTGCAGGAGCTCGTCCAGTAAATCGCACGGGACGATCGCATTCATGCGGTTGAATGCATCAATTGCACGGGTAAAAAAGACGTCGTAGCCTCGGACGCGGCGACTCGGGAGCTGCGACCGGAGCGTTGTTGCGAGCGACGGTGGGACGTTCAGCTGCTCCATCGCGAGGCCGCTGAGCTCGGTGCAGCGCTTGCGCCAGAGCTTGTCCTTGCGTTGGCACTCGCGCAAGACGCGCGGCGCATAACAAAGCGTTGCGAGACGTGGATACACGGCGCGTTGGACAAACACATCGAGGCTCGTGCTCACGTCCGGTGCGACGTTGAATTCACGGCGGATCCGGCGCGTCACGCGGTCGACAAACTCCAGGAGCTGCTCCGGTTGCGGGTCGCGCGTCCAGTGCGCGTTGCTGTTACTGCTTGTCTCGCGATTGCGACTGCTACGGGAAGCGTCGATCGACGACATGGACGTCGTTGTTGCCGCCGATCGGCGGTCGTTCGCAAGTCGCGCTGACGTTTTCGAGGTGCTCGCCCGTCGCATGGCGTCATCTGCATCTTCATCCAGTGACTCAAAACTCGCGAGCGCGACGTCGCGCGAAAGTCGATGGAGCCACTGACATACGCGCGAGTCCGGCGTTGCGAACACAAGCGTCTCGAAATGCGCCTGTGCCAAATCCCACCACGCAGGCGATGCCATAAGGTCGCTATAGTCGGCATAAAAGTCCTCGCCGGCCAATACACTGAGGATCTTTTCCACTTGAAGCTCCTCGCGTGTACTCGCGTCTACTGTGTTGTCTACAGCGCTGTTGCGACTGCTGCTCACGGACGTCGACGCTGCTTCTTCGCGCGCGTTGCTCTGGACGAGACGATACCAACTGACGGCTTCCAAGAGCTTCGCGAGCATCGCTGCTTTCACGTGCGGCCGCTCCAAGCAGTCGCTGCCGTTGCGCGCCGTCGCCTGGCGGTGCGCAATTGGCCGCTGCTGTCGTTTCGACGCAAGCGCTGCGACTTGCTGCTGTAATGTACTGTACACAATGTCGTTTGCAAGCATCGCGTCGGCGGATTCAAACGAATCGAGTTGTTTCTCGGTCAGCGCCAAGTCGGGATTATGCGCCGTGACGATCTGGAGGATACTATAAACGTGCCGACGATGGCGCTGAAGCTGATTTAATGCACGTGTGTGACACGCGACGCGTAGTTCGTCGTATAAAACGTCCAGTCCGTCGGTCGCCGTGCGTTCAAACGGTCGGACGCCACAAAACAGACTCCACACGGCGCTCGTCGATGCATTCACGCGTTGCGCGCGCTTCGTTGTGCGCGACTGGTGCTGCTGCTGCTGACGTGCGTGTGCAAAGCGCGTGCGTTCGCTCGCAATGCGCGCGTCGATCTGAGCAAGCGCATCGAGCAGCTTGGTGCGCAAGCGACTCGTTGTCGGAGACGACGCAGCGACTGGACTGTCGGTCGTACTACCAGCTTGTGGGTTCCCAAACCGACTCGTGGGTGGATGCGGATGCAAATCCACGTAGTTGTAGAATGCGCTGCTGCTTTTTGCACCGTGTGGCACTGGCACGAGGTCATGGGGATCGCCAGCCGTGCGGCGTCGACGGTTCCAGGCAGCAAAGCCACCGGACGCCGACGTCGGTGGCGGTTCGATCGTGGCGCTCTTCGCGGCTGCAAATGGACTCGAGAGCATGTCGTTGTCGTCGCTCGTCTCGGTCGAGCACGAATACGCAAACGATCCGCATTTCCGGCGCCGCGTTGTTGCTGCTGTTGCGTGTGGTGCGTCGCTGTCGCTGCACTGGATCCTCCCAGTTACAGCAGCAGCGCTAGGAAACGTGCGATCGTCGGCCGTATTGTCGTGCGTGCGGTCGTCGCAATCGTCGTACGCACAGCAGTTCGCACCGAGCGTCGTTGTCGGCGTCGGCGTCGTCGGCGAACACATGACTTCGTAGCACGAGTTCACGCGCGATCGGCGCGGTTGGCCGTAATAGTTTTCGATGATCGGATACGTTGCCCAATCGGGTGAGATCCACACAGGCGGTGCGCCATTGCCTGCTGCTCTCGGCGGCGTGCTGGCGTTTGTCTTTGTGGTGTTTGAGGTATTATAGTGCGCGTGCGGACTCAGTCGTCGCCGGCCGACTGTTGTGTCAATGCGCAATGCCATTGCTGTTGTTGTGTGCGTTGCGGCTTGGTCGCGCGATGCGAACGCAGTGTCTGTGGCGGTTGTTGTTGTTGCACTCGTTGCGGCTTTCTCTTCTGCATCTGCTTCTGCTTGTGTAGCGACGATCTGTTGTGGTGCGTGCGTCGCGACTGCAACACTTGCTGTCACGGTCGCTACTGCTGCTTCTACTTCTACTGCGGTTGTGGTTGACGCGATGACACGACGAGCGCTCTGCTGCGCGCGGTCGCATGTATTCACAAGTGAATCGCTCGATTGTTCGCGTTGTTCCTCTTGCGGTAGCGTGTGCGCCGACTTGCTGTCTACAGCATGTGTGTCGTCAAGCGCTGCAGCGGCGCGGTGACCATGGTGGTGCTGCTGCATCGCGTCGCCGCTCATAGGTGCCTTCTCCGCGCGCGTGCGAGCGTTGCTACTGAGACTGTTCTCGTTGTCGTCCTGGAAACACCAGACAAGCAAGTTCGAGGATTAGAGAGTACTATGGTTTTACAATAAAGTAGCTTTCGCGCAAGTCAGTTGCAAATACTATTGCGAGTGCGAATGCACACTTTCGCGATACTGTACATACGAAGGTTCAATGCCCTACACACTCATCATGACCAACATTTACAACACCGATATCCTTCGACGCGTGCTAAGCTCAACTTCGTGGTCAGCGCATGGATAAGACATCTTGATACTGTCCAGGCATTGCCAGTATGGACCTGTCTAGACTGACCATTATTGTCCTTTGTCTTTTGTCTTTTGTCTTCTGTCTTCTGTCTTTTGTCCTTTGTCCTTTATCTACACTACATGTTGCGGTTTTGACACACGAATCGAGCTGAAATCATGCAGATGGCGAAAAATATGTGTATAGTTTAGCTGGTCGTGAAATACAGTACTTTCGGAATATATTGTCTCATTGTTTTCTTGTCTTAGGAAATATTACAGTAATATGTTTAGTTCTCCCACAAAAACACTCCATTGACGGCGTCAAAGAAAGCGAACGTCGGTGTGGTACCGCGCAAGCAACAACACGCAACAGCAAGCGCAGGTCACCCACCACGACAGACCAAATAACGTCGTCGTTGTTGTCGGCATCTCCGTGTCGCTGCCACCATGAGCACCGAGAAGCGCCTCTTCATCTACAAGAATGAGCCCGGCTCCGAGGGGAAGGTGCGCCACTGACGTGCATTGCTTGCCTGTGTTTGCTCTCTCCTCTCTCTGTCGACATCATGTTTTTCGCACCCACCATGCGGCAACCACTTGTGTTGGCGTGCATGCTGTGCCCGTACGCTACTGACCGACGGTGCGCTCGCTCGCTGTATGTGCTCATCGTCTACGCGCGCACACGCACAGGTGATGAACCTCAAGCCGAAAGAGAACATTGCGCGCTTGAAAAAGGTCGCGAGCAAGAAACTCAACGTCAAAGCAAAGCGCGTGTTTCTCCAGAGTGGTGCGGAGATCACGGACGTCGACGAGCTCCAGAACAACGACACGCTGTACGTATCACAGGGCGAGCCGTTCTACAAGTCGGTCGGGCACGCGAGCGGCCAAGAGACGTTCCACATGTCGGTCTTGGGGTCCGGTGGCGTCGGCAAGAGCGCACTGACGCTCCGGTTCGTGCGCGACTACTTTGTCAAAGACTGGGACCCGACGATCGAAGACGCGTACCGGAAAGCGATCACGGTCGACGACGGCCTGTGTATGCTCGAGATCCTCGACACTGCTGGCCAAGACGTGCGTCTGTGTGTTATGCGTTAGTGCGCTTGTCCCCTCCATTCCCATGACGGGGGGGGCACTGTGCTGCAAGCTTTCTTGTTTCTGACGGGTGGTGCGCTCTGATACAATTGGACACAGGACTTTGAGTCGCTACGTGGGCAGTGGATGATGGACAAAGACGGCTACGTGTTTGTCTACAGTATGGACTCACGCATCTCGCTCCACGTACGTCGCTTTTGCGTCGCGTACGTCCTATGCGAGCGTCGTTATGCGACTCACGTTTGTTAAATGCGGGTGGTGTGCTGTCCTTTTTATGTTGCTTCCCACCGAACAGGAGCTCCAGCCGTTTTTTGACCTGCATTTGCAAATTAACGAGAGCAAGCGGCCACTGCCACCGATTGTGCTCGTTGCGAACAAGAAAGACGTCGTCGATCAGGACCCGAGCAAGTGCCAAGTGAGCACCGAAGAAGGGCGACGGATAGCGCGCTCGTATAACGCGCACTACATCGAAACCAGTGCGTTGACGGGCGCGAACGTGACTGCGGTGTTTGAGAACTTTGTGCGGGAAGTGCGCAAGAAGAAAGTCCCAAAGCCCAAGAAGAGCTCGTGTAGCATTTTGTGAGGTCGCGTGTCGTGGTAAACGACGTCCACGACAGTTCAGGTCGATAGGCGGGTCGTAGGGTGCTACTAGCAGCTAGCGAATGTGCACAGGTGTGTGTGGTTTTTGATTTTGTCGATGTGTTTTTGCCATTTTGCTTGATTTTGGGATTATTTTTGTGATATTGTTTCATAACTACAGAAATTTGAATGTCGGAAGACATGCAAAATCCCAGTAGAAAACTGTACATCTAGCCTGAACAGATGGAAACTAAAGTTTCGGAACCAATTTGCTGTTGACTGGAAGGGCAACAACACACAAAATGGATGAGTTTGAAGAAACCAAAGAGAGCGAGCCGCCTGCAGAACGACAGGAGCGCGAGCGGCAGCTGCTGCGCGAAGCTGCCGAGCAAGAAGCTGCTGCTGCTGCTGCAATAGCTACTCGACAAGCTGCTGCCGCGCAAGCAATAGCTGCACAAAAAGATGGCACGACAGAGACGTCAGTCGAGCCAGTGGAGACTGTGTCCGCAACACTCGACCATCACGTGAATGATGCGCCAGCAGCAACGCTGCCAACTACAGTCTCCACCGAGCTACCAGATACACCACACAGCCCGATCGAGTCGCCACCGGACGCACGTGACACCGCTCTCGACCTAACAGACGTGCAGCTCGCATCGTGTCGCAGCGCATTGCGCTATCGCATCAAGCACGAACAGCAGCAGCAGCCGCGTGGCGAGCGCAGCAGCAGCGAGCCGTCGTGCCACGTCCTCGGCGTCGAGCGCTGCGTCGCGCAGGTCGAGCTGCTGTTTGAGCGCACGATCGAATTTGGCGAGAACCAGTCGGGGCTGCTGCTGGGGTCGGTCGGGAGCTCGACGCGTGCGATCGTGCTCCACGCAATGCGCAACTTGCGCCACAAACATCGCGCGTTCACGCACGTCTATTTGAACGGCAGGATCTTGCAAAATGAGATCGAAGCGTTCAAAGAGATCACGGCGCAATTGACGAAAGACCGCGCCGTGAAGCACCCAGTACGTTGCACGTGCGTGGGTATGACTGTTGTTGTGAAACAGCTGCTATTATTGTGAACCAGCCGTGGTTGCTGTTCGATAAATACTATAGTTATGAGATTACTCTTTCCATGTGCCATTGCCGCGACTGACAGACGGATTCGTGGATTCGATAGACACTTGCGTACTGGAACATGTACGCGTACCTCAAGAGCCTTTTGGCTGAACGCGCAGCTGCCGATGAGCCGGTGATGATCATTCTCGATGCATTTGAGCAGTTTGCGCACGACAGCAGTAATGCGAAGCAACTGCTGCTGTACAACCTCCTTGATTGGCTCCAAGTGCGTCACGTTGTGTGCTTTGTACAAACTTGTATCTGTCAACCAGCACTGACGTCTTCTCCTCTCTCTTGCTGTTAGTCAAAAGACATCAAGATGGGCGTCCTCGGCATCAGCGACAACTTCAACGTGATCGACAACCTCGAGAAGCGCGTGCGTTCGCGGTGGGTTGATGCGTTTCGAGTGTCTCAAAACAACAGTACTAATAATTGTACATACTACACAACACAGGTTCTCTAGTCTCCAGATCATCGTCGACCGGCCGCCGTTGGAGCAACTAATGCAGCTGATGCGCGCTGCACTGACGCTCGGAACGATCGAGTGGGATGTGCTGCCACACGCCGCGACGCTGCGTCGCCCTTCTTCCTCCTATACTCAAGCGTTTGACGCCAGCGTCGCTACGTTATTCACACGACCAAGTGCGTTCCTCGCACGTTTGCAATTCGACTACGACATTGGGAAACCCCCGGCGTTCTTCTTGCGTGTGGCAGCAACTGCCGTCAGCTACTTGACGCGCGAGTCGCCACTGCTCACAACGTTGCACTTTCAGCGCGCGAAGCACGCACTTGAACAGGACCATCAGCTCGCAACGATCGCAGCGATCAACGACCATGGGATTGCACTGTTGATCGGCATGGGCCACTGGGAGCGCGCGGGTCAGCCGTTTTGTACGCTCGAGATGGTCTACGATCGGTGGCAGCAGTTTTACCGCAAGCACGACCTGTTGCATCAGTTGCCGACGCGGAGCGAAGCGCAGAAAGCGCTTGAGAATCTCTTGCGGCTCCAGCTTGTGAAAGACGCTGGCGATGCGTTTCGAATCGGTCGCGCCAAGCACGCAGCGCCGGAGATGCTCCAGCCGGAATATCGCGTCGTGCACCTCAACTTTGCGCCACGGACGCTCGAAGGGATGATCCGGAATCAGAGCATCCAGTGCTCGACTGCGATGGCCGAGTGGGCGATCAACGGCAGTTAGTGGACTCGGGTAGTGGTGGTAGATAGTTAAGCGCTCGAAACAGTGTGAATGGACTTGTGGCATTCGTTCATATGAGAGCGTCTATCTTTATATGACTTCAAGTCTTACAAGTATATGCTCACTTCTGTGTAAGTATAGTAGCGAGTGGTGAACTTCACGCAGCACGCGCTTGTCACGATGGTCGTGGACGTTGCGCTTGACGCCGGCGCGGATGACGCTCGCGACGCACAGCAGCAGCGTACGACGAAGAAGTACCTCGTTGCGCATAGCCAGGAGCAGATGAACTCGATCGTGGACTATGTGTGCGTCTGAGTGCTTGTGTCGAGCTTACTCTCAGTCGACATGACGACGATTGTGGCAGCTGTGACATCCACACCACGTTCATGCATCTAGCTGACTCTGCTGTGCTGATGTACCATGTAGGCACCTGTCGTCTTCGCTGCTTCGCAAAGTGCGCTTCGGCCAACCCGTCGAGCTGGCGATTCAGGTGATACCATCCGCTCATGCCACAGTGATAGGCGTCAGTGCTGTATGACATACTAACGAACGCATGTGTGCGTGCTCGCTGCGATAGACACAAACACACGCCAAAGCATCTAACACGCACAAACTCACGCGGTTCGACTCGCTGTCTTTACCATCACGCGAAGCAAATTATGCGCTACATTCGCTACCGCATCAACGCGTTCGTCAGAGCGCAACTGCGCTCGCACAGAGCAGCAAGTACGCTGCGCCATCGTTGACGTCTGGAACGAGTATTCCGGTAGCCAATCAGCAGTTCATCCGGTACAACCGAGTCGTGCGCTTCCAGGCTGCAGACGGTGGCTACCTCCTCGTTGAGAGTGACGGCTGTCTGCGCAAAGTATCGGCTGAGTGCGCGGGCGACCCACGTACGCTCGTGGCGATCTTCCCACGCGATCCCGTCGCGAACCTTGCAAATCAGCCAAAGCGCATTCGATCCATGGACTGTGCGTTCCTCGTGCAGGGCGACCGCGCATCGTTGCACTCGAAACGCAGCGTTGCGCGCGCCGACTCGGACGAGATGGTCGAAGGGCCCGCGCATCTTGTGGACGACGTCATGCATCATGACAACAGCGCAGCGCAGCGCGCGTCGTTCACATCGCAATCAAGAAAGAACGAGTTCCGTACATCGCCGCCCAAGCTGCTTACGAAGCAAGATATTCGCAAACAGCAGCTCAAGCAGACGCGATCACCCGAGACCGATGCCATGCCGACAACAGTCTGGTGTCTCGTCAAAGTTGCTACGCGCGCAGCTACGCATGGCGGTGCAGAGGCGCTCGCACAGTCTCCATGTGATACATACTTTCGCCACGGCAATCAATGTCAGATCTTCCAAAACCAAGCAGTCGTGTGCTACGAGCGCAAAGCCACACGTTCGAGCCGATTCAGTGCTTGTACAGCTACAGGACGCACCCAAATTGGTGGTGCATCGACAACACGCTCCGTCGGCTCGACATCAAAGTCCCCTCCACTTTCCGAACCAACAACAGCAGGCGGTAGCAGTGGCGTCAGCCGATCGACGCGAACTGCAGCATCCGAGGTGTCTGGGCAATCGGTATCGCCAACGAGGGTGCTTGCAAAGAAGACAGGCACCACGTTCGCACACGTGTGGCTCCACGATGCGCCTCGACTCGGCGTCGCGTACCACCCGACGAACTGCTGTTGCGACGCATCACGCCTCACGTGGGACAACACGTGGCGCATCTGCGACGTCGACGTCGTCCAGGACAGCAGTAGCAGTGACCTCGCCGCAAGGACTGCACTACCAGCGCTCACACATGCGAACACCACACGCCGTCCGAGCGCAGCAGCAGCAGCAACTGAATCGATCGAGTGCACGACGCATGCTCCATCACCAGACTCGATGCTTGTCGCAGTCAACGAGGACGAGTACGACGGGTACGACAGTGACGAATCGTTCTCCGGCGATGACTCCAGCAGCAGTAGCAACGACCACACAGACGATCGCGCACCACTACCGATGGAGCGACTGCAGCGGCAGACATCTGTTTACGATATCGCAAAGTTTGCGATCAAGGCCGAGACGCGCCAAGCACGTGCTGCAAGCATCATTGTTCGGTTCTTCCAGCGACTTCTTCGCGACGAGGCTACGCGCTCGCGCGTCCAAGATTTTGTCCGTCGGCGCCGACGCGTCTCGCACACAGAGCGCCACATCCCGACGACGGAGTTGAGCACAAATGAACAACTCGCGCTACTGCAGTGCTACAACCCGCATGTGTACGGCATCGGCGACAGTCCAGCACTGCGACTGCGCCACGAACCATCAAGTAGCACGCAGCAACGCGCGCGGCGCGACGTGTCGTTCCGTACGTTCATGGACCGCGCCGACGTCGACCGGCAGCGGCTCGCAACAATCCAGTCCGGTGTGGACACGCTCCATCGCGACTGGTTCGGTACGGAGCATCTGGCACTGCGCACACTGCAGACGCCATCGAGGGGTCGTCTGCACAGCTCCAGTTCCAGCTTGGACGCGTACTCCCGTCGGTCGCTGACGTCGCCGATCACCCCACAGCGCGTCGTTGCGAACCGCGAGCGTGAGCGTCGATTTGTTGTCGACATGAAGATGGCGAAGCGCGACGCGCCGACGTTTCACTTTGGTACCAACAGTAGCACCAATACGCGACCGTGTACTGCGTCCCTCGATCCACTGCTGTGAGAGAAAGTAACGAAGAAAGAAAGAGAGGAAAGACGAGCGCAGATCGTTGCGTCCAGTGATTACAACTCCTCCTGCTGCTTCGATCTACTTTCTACGATGCGTCGCCACTGGCGCTAGTCGCTTCAACACCAAGAACCTCACACAGCGCTGTCCCAACGAGCAGCCACTCAGTGGTCGCTGCCAGACGACGCGTCGTCGCGCGACCTGGCGGGTGTTCAAGCGCAACCAAGTGATACGGCGCGTAAATGCGCACGCGCGCGTGCGACACAAGCTGCTGCGTCTGCGCTGCTGTCTGCGCTGAGAACGCGACCCGCACGCGCATCCCTGTAACGCACTGTGTTGCTGTTGTTGTCTGCAGTGCTGCTGCTGCTGCTGCTGCTGGTGTCTTGCGTGCTGGCGTCACCGCGTCGACGCGTGCGTCAAACACGGTGCGGTCGCCCACGTCGTGGACGCGCTTGCGCTGTCGCAACAAGTGCACGACGACGCTCGCACGGTCCTGGATGCGCTCGAGTGCTGTGCTATCTCCCACACCAAGCGACTGGTCGAGCAGCGACTGCTCGTGAACGTCCAGCAGCGTCAAGTCGCGCGTCGTCTTGCGCAACGCGCGTGCAATCGCATCCCCGAGCTCGCCGCGGATCTTGCTCGCAGCGATCGTCGTCTCGGGTTTGAGCTGCTGCTGCCGCCGCGCTGCTGCACTTGCGTGGAGCTTGGACGGCGAGAAGAACGGCAGCTCAAACGCTTCGGAGCGCATCTCGTGCGCCGTGTCAGCGATCGCATCGTCGTCCACGATCACGTGGGCAATTGGCTATTTGAACAATACGACACAAGAGCAATAGTCAGTTCACTCCATAGACGATAGACAGCGTCCAACGGCGCCACACTGTCGCCAATAGCAACTATGCAGTTGCGCTCCTGACCTCGTAGAGGACTTGTGACAGCGCAGTGTCCTCGCGTGTCTTTGTTTGCGACGACAGCGTTGCGCGCAAGAGAATGTCTGCAAGTCGCGGTTTCTTCAAGTCGAGTGGTGATTCGTTCGCACTATTGGCGTCGTCCTGCGTTGTACTACTCGTTTGTGAGTCCAAGAATAGTGACGACGAGAACGACGAGCTAGAGAGAGAGAGAGAGAGAGAGAACGAGCAGTTGGACGAGTGAGTAGCCCACAACAATGCGCAATACTTTCATATACTGAGCGAGCGACGGACCGTCTCGCGTCGCGCTCGCGCTTCATTTTCACGGGTGCTTTGCGTCGCTGCAGTGGCTTCTTCGGTACGACGACTGCCGATCGCTGTGACCAGCGCGACGGACGCGCATCGGCTGCTTCGACGCTTGCGTGGGTCGTTGCTTGCGTACTTCTTGCTGGGACGGCAACAGCAGTAGCTGATGCGCTGCTGTGACTGCTGGCTGGTCGCTTCGCGTGTCGCGGTGGCGTCAGACTCACGCGGATGGGTGAATCGCATATCGGCAGCACCGAGCGCTGGGAGAACGCCAAGTGCCGTGCAACGCGTTGGGTGCTACGGTCGACACGCACTGGTGCATCGACAGCTCGCGGTGCTACTTCAATTGTGTCAATCGCGTCGTCGTTGTCATAATCATATGCGTTGGCACTGCTGCTGTTGATATCGTCGTCTATCACGCGTTCGTCAACTGGTTCGATCCGATGTGCCCGTGGCTGCAGCAGCGACGCAAACGGGTTTGCGTCGTCATCGTCGTCGTGGCCGCTTCCGTCGTTACCTGACGCGTGACCGTCTCCATCGCTCGCATCTGTAGCAACCAATGCACATGTTTGTCAATATTGTGACACGGGCAGAGCTGTGGGAAGCAACATACAGCGCTGCGTGGTACACGCTGACGCACCGAGCTGCAGCAGCGACGTGTGCTGGAAAATCTCGTTTGGTCGTTGCAGTAGCCCGCTTGTGTTTGTATGCGCACTCGATGCTGCTGCTGCTCGCGTATGTGCGTTCGTTATGGTTGCTGCTGCCGCGTTCTTGCTGTTGCTCTTGGGGCATACAGTTGTTGGCGGCGTGATCTGCGCGAGCGAGTACGTCTGCTGATGCTGTCGATGCTGCAACGCACTGCGCCGCGAACCGGCGTCGACGTCGTAGAAAACAGCGCGCTCGTTGTCGCGTCCGCTCTGCATTGCGCACGCAGTAGTCGACGCAGCTGGTGCGATATTTGTCGTACTGAGTGAAGTAACATCAATTAAGACTTTTTGATTAACATTAGTTTATGTAATATATAAATCTGTATACGTGTCGGCACACACAACTCACGGAATCGAAGCACGCACGCCTCTTCGTCGCATTCGCCATGAAGGACCACTTGCTGAGCTCAACATGTTGTTGCTCGGTCTGCACTCACATGAGGACGAGAAGCGCACGCTACTCGCGAAGCTCGACGAGCGCAGTCAACTTAAGCAAGTTCTCGCACAAAAAGCGCGGCTCGCCGAACTCAAACTTGCGCAATTTCACGCACGATCAAGAGCCGAGGGCGTCTGCTGCTAAATGCTTCCACACCACTGCCATCACGTGCTCGTGGTGTACATTCCATGGAGGTACCAGAAAGCAGTAAGCGCAGTGCGAAGCAGTTCGTGTCGTTGCAACATCTCACCATGCAGTTGGACATGCTGCATCGTCAATCTGGCGGCTGGCCACCACGTCGTGAAACCACAACAACATCGCCACATAAAGCACACGCTGTAAAGATGGAT